>BQNB010047523.1:0-43067 GCA_026074375.1 Tanacetum coccineum | reverse complement strand
AAACAAACATATATTTGGCAGTTTTTGTCTGTTTTTGGTCATTTTAAGCTCGTTTTTGGAGGTAAAAGATATGTGTAATTAAGCACTTATCAATTAGCTTAATTTTTGGGCTTATGGGAATATTTGAGTATGGAAAAAGCTTGATTTATTGGGCTAATGAGCTTATCAAGTTGAGCTTATATATTCAAATAAGCCATAAGCTCAACGTAGTCATAAGGCGAAAATAACGAGCTGAATAACCCCGTAAGCCCGAAAAATAAGCCAATCCAAACAGCCCTCAATATATTCTCTTGCAGCATGAGTCATGCCTACAATCTATACAGCAAAGCTTAAGGGGGCTTGATAGTATTCGTAAATGGGTTTGGAGAGCCGATACGAAGCCTTAATGGACATAGTTTAAAAGGAAAAAAGAAAAGAAGAGCATGTGTGGGTCTGGAAGGAGTTAAAAACCAAGCCTTCGTGTATATATTTTAGGTTTCATTTCATCTGTATAGATATCAAGTGGAAAACTGGGAGAGAACTCCATAAACAGGATCATATAAACTGATTAAGTCACAAATAATTTAAAGAAAATAACATAAATCAATCATGAACTGTAACAATTTGGTGTGCAATAACTCAATAATAATATGTGAATACGAAGATCTTCATATTAGATTACTAGAACCACTAGATGCTTAACCAAACCACGATAACAACACATCAACGAAACAACCATGCGGTCAAAAGACTAAGAACATGTGGCGCTACATGTGTTGCCCCCGTTGTAATGGGCAGGTGACGTGACCACATTATGCTTTTGATAGGCTATCGGGCGCATCAAAACTTTCAGACCCATTCACTATTCAGCTTGAATTAGGGTGAACCAGTTTCACTATTCGGCCTGACTATAGGTGTTGCTACGTGCTTCTTTAAATCTTATGTTTTATTATTGTAAACTTCAATTTTCAACAATAACTGTTGTTTTAGTCTGATTCAGTCAAATCTATGTTTAACATGAATATCTTTTTCAGGTTATACAGGCTCGAAGATTCTTCACCATATCATATGTATAGTGAGTTCTATATATGAAAAGATGGACCAGTAGATTAGCGAATGAACACCATATGTGCAGTGAAAGATCTGAACGTTCTTATTTAGCTCGAGTGTTCTGGTGCTTCTTTAGTGGTTTCAAGAAGTGGTTTTTTTGACTTTACATTAGTTGATTGTTGGTGTACTTGCACTACAGAGGCAGCACATATTCATGCAGCAGCCTTGCTGACCCACTGCACATGAGGAATTCAAGTCGACCATTGGTCGCCCATTCCGATTGCACCAGCTGTAGAAAAAATTCTCAACCCACAAACACATTCACACTGTTGTAATAATCATCACGTACTAAGTAGCAACTTTTGATGAATTATTAAAGCTTGAAGGACAACTGTCAAGTGCAAATGGTCATGGTTTACAAGGTATTTTAACTTTTTGTTATTGTTAGTTTTTTCGATCACCATTCCAACAACAAGGAAGAAAGCCACAATAAAGAGGCCATATTTTGCTTAAAGTTAATTTGAGTACACTTTTTAATAAGTGATTTGTTGTTTAAAAAGAAACATCCAGGATATTTTTTATAACTTTTAAGCTAATATAAAACTTTTTCATATTCTTGGACTAAACTGTATTTAAAAAAAACCCAGATATCTTAAAACAATACCAGTTTATATTGTATTAGAATTACAATTCTTAACAACCTCAATTTAAACCAACTTAAAGCAGTATATAAACTTCAAACGTAGCCTAGCTTTTTTATTTCTACAAATTGATCATTAAAGCTATCTGCAACTCATCTAATAAAACCAAGCAAATCACCAGGTTTTATTTTTAATCTTTGTAGACACACTTTATATTTATTCATCTTTATTTTCATCATTATGTTTTCTTTTACATCTTTGTGGACACATATATTTATTCAGTATGTTATTCATCACAAAAAACCTCTGTTGTCATTAAAAAAAACGTTAGTATAATTAATTTGGATTTGTTTCAAGTATGACGTGTTTAAGAATTCTCCTAATTGTAGTTATTGTCATACTTTTGTACTGATATTGTTAATGTTTAAGCTGAGGATGAGAAGAAAAAGTATGATTTGTTAGTGCTCTTCTGGTCAGTGTGGGATTATGCAATTGAATATGACCATCATTAACATAACCACACTTAGGGCTTGTTTGTTAATTTTTTTTATTAAGTTATGTTTAATTAAAAGATGACTTAATGCAGACAGCCTCAGTTTTATTACTTAATATTATCAGTCATATTTCTCTATTAAGACACAAACAAACAGTTTTCACATGACTTAATCAATTTAGTTTTTTTCATATTAAGTCAATTAAGTCTTTATCAAACACCACCTAAGTCGAATTTACAACTTTCACATAAGGGGTATTTGGGATTAGTTATTCTTTATAGTTTCCTGGTTTTTGAAATCATTTTTAGCAAAAGTAACAACTCATAACATGTAATTCGGAAATACTTCATTTTACTAATTTCCTTCTGATGATTATGGATGAAGAGAGATGATTTCAAATCTTTATATTTGTTAGTAAGGTAATACATATAACATGATTTAGTTTAGAAATAGACCACGGTACTTATTACAAAAAAATAACAGGGTCCAAAAATTCATGCATGAGCAAATTACTATACTATATTCAAGACTTCATTAGAGCAACCACTAAAAGAAGGAGCGCAACTTATTATTAGCGGCTTTAACTGCGTCACAAACACGGCATCATTGAAGCTAATTATACACGACTCTGTTACACTAACATGCAACTTCAAAAGCTTAAATGATGGTTTCGAGTTTGTTTCGTTTGAATCAATTATCAAAAACCGAATCAACAAAGCTAAAGCTTTGGGTAACATGGAACATTAACTACAAGGAAAAAGAAAGAAACAATGTATATGTAATCGATGACGAAGATGATCTAGGATTAAGATGATTAGAACATATGTAATAAACTGACAAAAATAGTATGATTTTAAAGTTTAGTGCATTTGTACTTCTTTCACGGCCATAATATAAACTAGAAACAAGTTTTAAGAAAAACAAACCAATACTTAACAACACAACTTATATTATATAAGCTGAAAAGTAACAGATAAACATAAACATACCAGAGCATTGATTGCACTACGTACACTAATTCACAAACCTCGTGTGGGACTAATGATGACCATTAAATAGGATTATAATCAACTATCTCGAATAAAAATAACAAGAGAAAAACAATAAAAATATATAATAAAACCTGTTGGTCAATGGAACTTTATAAAAAGTATATACAAAACAAACAAAGAACAATAATAAACATAATAAAAATACATCCTTAATTTTAAACACGCTATTTCAAAAGAGCAACGATATTCAAAGTATACACACCTCCTAATGTACTAATAAGCTAAAGAATCTATTCACATGGACCTTTTTTAGAAAACATACATTAGTGCTTAAGTTAACGCAAACAAAAGATTAAGGGACTATATCATTCATAACTACCCCTAAAAACAAAACACGCACTTGAAATATGTACCAAAAACCACACTCCTATTTAGTTGCTTTCGGTTAGGTACAATTTCATGTTTCAATCTATTCAAGTTTTTTGATTTCCATACCTCTACCTAAGAGCTTTGGATGTGGGTTAAGTAGGTTGGGGCTCAACCTATAACTCAGATGTACGTGGTATAAATGAGGTATCTCTTGATCAATTATTACATTTTCTCAATGTTACCAAATATATGAATGCTACCGGGAAGCAACCACAAACACTTATCCAGTTCCTTTTTGGATGACACGTAAAATTACACTTAATCAGACTCAAATCTTCGTATAATGGAAAAATATACAAAAAATATACAAAAAACAACATGAAACTATCTACATAATGTGTCCTTATTTATATAATTACTATCTAATTTATAAAAAATAAATACACTTTGTAAAAAGATTAGAAAAAAGCCCGTATGTGCACGGGCATTATAACTAGTTAACATTAATAAAATGATACCTAAATGTATAACGTGTGTGACTCCGTAGGCCTACGTAATTCTAGCCGTATAAATATTCGTATGACATGAGCACAAACCCAACAGCTCCCACTTGTGAATGTCTCATTCATATTATATAACATACTAACATTGAAAAATAGTCTAGCAACGTCATCAATGCTCCTAGAAATACCTGAGTTTGCAGTTTTGGAAAACAACTTAGCTTTCTATGGATTCAGTCAGTTCTATCCTTTCGTTTTAGATACATGTCAAATATGGATATAGATCAATAATCATTCCATACTTTAACGATTCTGTTTCTCACATATGTACTTGATTCAAATCACCAATGTAAAAAGAATCATCTTAACTACATGTTGGGCACGGCCATGCAAATATCTGATCAAACCAACGAGGGGCCCAGTAAGTATCTAACTCCCACTCAAGTGGATAAATAAATTCTATTTTGACTATAAGTGTTCGTCATGTACTTCAAAACACTTTTAAAATAGCCCTTATAACTATCTTTTGACAGGCTAGTGGTAGGCATATTATCAAGAAATGTTATCCATACATGCAAAACCTGCTTGCATCTCAAGTCTAAGGATAAACATAACTTTTACCATGTGTGTAATGCATACAATGACGCCGATCCATAAAGTGATTATCACACAGTAGGGTATCCAATATTCAACCTCATTGAATAATATGCGAAGCTGGCAGAATCATCTTTACGTATTCTCCGGAATATAATCAGTCACTCACATTTACCTTGTCTTAACAATATTCCCACATCGTTAACTGGTAATGGACATAGCTTTGGAATGAGACAAGTCATTCATGGATATAAACATGTAAATATATGACACGATTATTATAAAAATGAAAACAAGATACCATATATATTAATTCATTCAACAGAAAATAATAATTGTTTAACATCCCATTATCCAAATACTAACTAATACATCACCGATTTACATGAGACTACTAGCATGAACAATTTCAATTGCCATAGCATGTTCAAAAAGCTTATTGAATGGCATTAGTTTTGTAAATGGATTAGCTGCGATGTCATCTGTGTGAACTTTCTTAAGGATAAATTTACCTTCTTGAATTACTTCACGAATGTAGTGATACTTCCTTTGAAAATATCTGGCTCCTTTTAAGATTCTAGGATCACTGGCGATAGCTAATGCATGCTCATTGTCATATAGCATCTCTATAGGCCTTTTATTCGATGGAATGACATCTCCAAGTCCATTAATAAATTTCCTCATCCAGACTGCTTCTATTGATGCTTCAGCAGTAGCAATGTACTCAACTTTTATAGAAGATATAGCATTAGTGCTTTGCTTGGCACTCTTCCAGTATACGGCTCCACCATTAAGTATGAACATATATCCTATTTGGGATGTTGTATCGTCCTTATCCGTTTGAAAACTTGCATCAGCATAACATGATACTTTTAGCTCATCTTCCCATACACAAGAACCATATCTTTAGTATTCCTCAAATACTTAAGAATAGTTTTCATAGCAATCCAGTGAATCTTACCAGGATTTTGCTAAAAACGATTGCACAAATTTTACGCAAAGGCAACATCAGGTCTAGTGCATCTAACCGCATACATGATTGAACCTATGGCCGAAGCGTAAGGAACTCTCTGCATACGTTGTACCTCAGTAGGTGTTTTAGCACCTTGCAACTTTTTATAGTTAGGCTTTTCCATCATTGGAGTATACCCTAGAGTTTTCCATTCTAAATTTTTTTAGAATTTTCTCTAGATAAGCACTTTGACTAAGAGCAATCAGCCGCTTAGATCTATCATGTATGATCTTAATTCCAAGGATATATGTTGCTTCCCCTAAGTCTTTCATAGAAAAATACTTACAAAGCCAAGATTTTACTTCTTGTAGCAGTGTAACTCTATTTCCCATGAGTAATATGTCATCGACATATAAGACTAGGAATGCAACATTACTCCCACTAGCTTTGAGATATACATATGGCTCATTAGGATTCTGAGTAAAACAAATCTTCTTGATTTCCTCATCAAACCTTTTATTCCAACTTCTAGATGCTTGTTTCAATCCATAAATGGAACGTTGAAGTTTGCATACTTTGTTGGGATGTTTTGGATCCACAAACCCTTCCGGTTGCACCATATATACGTCTTCGCTTAGGTGACCGTTTAGAAAGGTTGTTTTAACATCTATTTGCTAAATCTCATAGTCATAGAACGTGGTTATGGCTAAAAGAATCCTTATAGCTCTAATGTATGTGACAGGAGAAAAGGTTTCCCCATAATCTACTCTGTAGGTTTGGGTGAAGCCTTTTGCCACAAGATGAGCTTTAAAGGTGTGTACATTGCCATCCATGTCAGTCTTCTTCTTAAAGAGCCATTTGCATCCAACAATTCGACCATTAGATGGAAGATCAACTAAATACCATACTTGGTTATCTTTCATGGATTGCATTTTTGTATTCATAGCTTCAAGCCATTTGTCAGATTTAGGATCCGCTAATGCAGCTTTATAATTACGAGGTTCATCAAGATCCCCTGGTTCATACTCCTCAACATCAACATAGTATCCCTATCTATTTGGTACTTGAGGTATTGGTATGTGCTTAATTACAGATACCATTTTCCATTAAAAATGGACTTAAATGACTAAAAACGTACCAAAAATACATTGTATTTGTATGTTTTGCATTTCAATTATGCAGGAAACGAATAATCAAGAAAATGACAAAAATAAAGCTAAAAACGATAAAACCGAGCACGGAATGGAAAAGTGTGAAAAGACGAAGTCAAATCAAAGCCAAATCGAAGCCAAAAAGTCAAACAGTCAAAGTCAAGTCAACTCCGAGAAGCTGAATCAGAATAATACAACTTAAGGGACCAAAATTGCCAAATCAAAAGCTGTGTATCTTGGTAAATAACTACAAGGACTGAATTTGCAATTTTAGTAAAATACAACTTTAGCGGTTAAATCTGCCAAATCCCTAAAGTAGTATTAGCACAAGGACCTCCTATGTCATTAACATATATGACTTGGAGGGCTTAACCTGCCAACCTTTCAAAGTTGTATCACAACAAGGACGAATTTTTCAAGATCAAATATAACCATGAGGGGCCATATTTGCCAAACACACAAAACTCTTTCCCTGTCCCTCACAAACAACATTTCCGCCCAATTTCACCCAGATACAACTCACGGGTGTCTTCCTACCTTTTTACCCTGCAACCTTTACAACCCCATGGAGAATCCCTCCCCCTCACCTCCACTAACATCTCCTCGGTCCCCAAACACCTTTCCATGCTGGCAATCCTCACCAATTTCAACAAACAACCAAAATCGATGGTGGTAATGACTAGGAATGAAATCAAAGGCTGGGATTTGCTTATAATTCCTCTCACACAACAAGCACAACCTTGTTTTTGTCTCACAAAAGAAGCACAAGCTGAGAAGACCAAGGAAGATGAAATTCGGCTATAAATAGAAGTCTTTTGTAAGCCTTGAAGGCATCTTATCATATCTTAGCTTAATCTTAGTTTAATTGTAATTTTCATTCAGTCATTTTAGCTTTTATCAGCTTATTTTCAGAATTGTACTCTTTTTAAAGCATTAATAAAGAATTTGAGGTTTATGAGTTAAATTCCAAGTTGTTAAGCTATTAAGTAGTGTTTAAATGAGTTAAGAAGCTCTCAATTAAGCTTATTTATAAGCTGTTTTCATTAAGTAAACTAAAAAAGCTATTTAGTTAAGAAAAATCAAAAAAATCCACCAAAAAAGTACCACAGCTTATATTTTGGATGATAAGCCAGAAATGGATGGGCTTATGGACACTACCAGCTTATCTTTGATAAGCTGGAGCTTGTAGACAAAGCTTTTAAAAGCTTAATAGCCCTTGTTTAGAGCAAAGGGCATTGTAAGTCCTTTTTCCTTCATTTTAAGCTTATTTTTATGCATTTGCTTATTTATAGCTTATTTGTGCTTATTCTCTTTTTCATTGTGCTTAATCATGCTTATTATTCATGTTTAGTAATCTGTTTTTAGAACCCTTGGCTTAAATCTCCATAAATCAGCCTAAAAAGCCCTTTTTATAATTTAAAGGGGTGTTTGGGACAAGACCCAAAATGGGTCAAATGGGGTTATGTCATGGGTTTGGTCTTTAAGTCAGTTTCTATTAGCTTAATTTAGGTCTAAAAAGTAGTTTTAAATAGTCTTTATAAGCTAAATCTAAAAAGTCAAGTTTAAATTAGCTATGTTTCAAATCTGTGATAAATTTGTGTGTAGATTAGCTTATTTTGATTTTGAGCTTAAAGTGGTCATAAGCCTACATTCTCTTGTTCAAATTAAGTATTAAATTAAGTGAAGAGTGCCTGCATTTGTAATCTTTGGGTATACAACACTTTGTCAAAAATTTGGTCAAGTATTTTGAAGTTAAGACTGCCACTTTTTGATTTCAATTTTCAGTCTTTAAATCAAGTTTTTAGCTTATGGATCTTGGAGCACAAGCTCATTAGGAGCTTATCTCTGTCTGTTTTAACTTAGCTTTCAATTTCAAGCTTAATTGGTGGCTTATTCAAGGGCTGCATATAGCCCTTGGGTCTGCCCAATAAGGGCTCCCCTGGTGCAAAAGCTCTTTTTGACAGCCCTTTTTAGCTGTCCAATTGCTTATCATTTCCTTTCTAGTCAGGATTTTTAGAGAGCTTATAGGCTAAGCTTTAAGCCCCTGTAAGCTCAGCTATTGGGATTCACTCTAAGGGCTTAAAAATAAGCCCCAAAAGTGACCTAAGAGCCTGTTTGGCCCACAGTTTTAGCCCTTTGGCTTATTTGCTTAATCTGTGCTTATTACCCTGTCATTTCAGCTTATTTGTGTTTAGAATAGCTTATTAGGTTAGTTCAAGCTTAAATTACCTCAGTTTGCCTTATTTTGAGCTTATTTTAGCTTATTTCCAATTTGCCAAAAACCAAAAAGGTCCCCTGGTGCTGAGAATTTAATAAGCCAATTCCTGGCTTATTTGGTGTTTTTAATTGTTCTCTTTTGTTGTTATTTACTTATTATGTATGCTTAAGTATCTGTGAATGCTTATTTCCCCATTTGAATTGCTTATTGTCCTTAAAAAAGCCAAAAAGAAAAGCCTTTGTGCCTCTTGTCTACTTTAGCATTTATGTCTGTCATAGCCCTTTTGAATTCCTAGTTTCAATGTTTAATATCATTTGTAGAAATCTAGGAACCATCAAAAACTTTTATGATTGGTAATGTTGTTCACCATTCCTTTAAAAATATAGCTTGACCAGTTAAACTTCCTTCCCTCAGTTAAACATATAAGAGCAGTAGCCAAAGAACCTCCCAACTTGATCCCACTACCACAGACTGAAGTCGTACAGAGACAGATGCATGATGTGTGGACAATGAACCACCATTGAGGTGAGAACTTATCTGATGAAGGTCCAGTTTCCCTTCAGTAGGATACCCCATATTATCCATCCCTAAATAAATGAACAGTCTGAAAATCCTCACCCCACCTTCTTCATTCTATTGAAGTTGACTCCGAACCAGTGATTCAGTGATTGTATAGGGGGTTCCATCGATGGTGGCTATTATAGCTGGTGGGCCTTCTTCAAATGTTTCGAGGGAGGCCGTAGACCAAAATTGTTTGACCAAAATTGTTTGACTAAAGAGTCATATATGATTGGGTCATGGCTAATGGCATACCTGATATGTGAACTCCGTAGAAAATCAAGAACCTGAAGATAGTCTGCACTCCCTTTAGGTTTCTCTAAGAAACCAACTTTATTGTGTTCATCACGATATTTTAGATCGGCCATATAGTATGATGATAACAAAATGCGATTGTGTGTTGGTACTAGGTTGTAGGAAGAAGTTCCTACTGGTTGTGCTAGTAGGAATTGATTTTTTCCAAAGAGAGAGAGAAGGTGTGAAAAAAGGGCAGTAAAAAATAGGTTTTGACTTTAGGTAAGAGTAAAAGTGAAGGTAAATTTGTACCACCTTTAAATAAGGACCCTTTGTTGATTTAATATCCCCCAATTTTTCATCACCTATAACTTTTTAATTAGAGTAGAACTCAATTTAAGTTAAGCACAAAAAGAAAAGTCCAATCCTCGAAAACAAACTAACAAAACCAGTAGGAATTGTCTACCAGTAGGAACATTTAAAAGGCTATCAAGTAGGAACAAACTCCCCGCACCAATAGACAAACACTCAACCAACCAGAATGAATATGTATCATCAGTATAATGCCGCTTTCTTCATGCAAAACCACACTTATAAACCAATTATCTGCAAAATCTTAGACCAAAACACCGAAAACATATACATGGAAAAACTTGACTAGCATAAACAACTAAAGCTATCAGTAGAAAAATGAAAAACTACCAGAAGAAAAATTAAGTGGAAAAATTAAAAGTAAAACCAACTACTTAGAAAAAAATTTACAATTTACAGTCCTCCCCTTGTACCCAAATCCTCCCCTTAACCATGGCATCTAGGGATTAAGCATCCCAATGTGAACCACTAGATGAAGAAATCTAGGTCCATCAAATGTCTTGGTTAGCAAATCAGCCACATTTTCACCTGTGTGAATCTTAAGCACCTGAATAAGATTTTTCTTATTTGCATCTCTAATAAAATGGTGCCTAATTTCTATATGCTTTGTTCTTTGGTGAAAAACAGATTTTAACTATGCAGAATGGTACTTTGATTATCAATAAAAATTTTGGTGTTCATAAAATTAAACCCATAATCAAGCAATTGATTTTGAATCCAAAGTACATGACCATAACAGTTAGCAGCAGCAACATATTCGGCTTCAGTAGAAGAAGTAGCCACAATGGTTTGCTTTTTGCACTGCCATGAAATCAACCTTCTACCCAAGAATTGACAGAAACCACCAGTTTGTTGAGTTTCTATCACCATGAGAAACCAGCAAGTCCTATCAGTAAATGCTTCCAACATACAGTGAGAACTTTGGGTACCATAGACCAAGTTTTGGTAGGCCTTTAAGATACTTAAAGATCTTCTTTACTGCTCAGGTTGGAAGCAAAGGTATAACCTGTGTCTAGAACAACACTCACATTAGTCATATTAACAACCAGGCCACGCAGGAGGCATACTGAATATCTGTCCTTGAAGCTGTCAAATACATAGGAAACCGATCAAGATCTGTATAAGTGAACATTAACAGCCTCATCATAGTTCATCCTTGGATTTTAGCTTTGAAGCTCAAGGGTGTTTGTGGAGGTCTCACACTTTCCATATCAAATTTTCTTAGTATGTCTGAACATACTTATCTTGGCTGATATAAAACTTCCATCAGCTTCTGTGTCACTTGTATAGCCAAAGAAAAATGTTTAACATCACGCCATACACTCATACTCAAATATCTACCTTTCAACAAGACCCATCAAACTCATCACAAAAACCAGAGCCTTGTTTGAGACCCAAAAATATTTCATCCCACATAGACCTAAACAAGTATGATATCCCCTGGAATTTCTCTTAATAAGAGGAGTTTTTTTTGTCTATTGTACCTCTTCTGTAATTATACTTTAACAGATAAGTAGAAGACAATCTGCATATTAACCTTGGTCTTGTATGAAGACCCATGACAAAGCTTTCACACTCTTCAAAGATGCTTAGGGAAATGAGGATCTTCAAATTCCCTTAGTTTGAGTAACAAAAACTATCTATCCTTCCAATTTCCCCTTACAGAAAGCACTTTGACATCCATTGATATACCATAAATCCCATATTATAGGCAAAATGCGAGGAAGATCCAATAGCTGCAATATAGCAACTGGAGCAAAGACTTCACATAGTACAAAGAGCCCTCCTCTTGCCTATGAACCTCGGCCACCAACCTGGCTTATTCCATAACAACTATAACCTGCATCTCTTTTGTTTATCAAAACTAATTGTCCAAATAGCAATTTTCCCAACTGTAGAGGGATAACTTCCATACTTCCCTGATTATCAAACTGTTGCAACCTCTTCCTTGCATAAGCTTCCAATCCAATCAGGACATAAGAGCTAGATCATAACACTACTTGGATCTAAGGTTGTGAAAGAAAACAAGCAAACAGACAATCAAATAATCTGTGTGATTGTTCCTTTGTTGACAGAACATAGCTAACAAACAGCACTTGCAACCAAATTATAGACATCTGCAATGTACCTCTTGTCTGAACAGGTGAAGTGAGATCCCCAAGTATCTGTGATTGAGGATGAATAGTGTTCACCCTCTTAGTAGGAATAGAGTCAACAACTATACTTGGTGCTAAGTTAGTGACAGTACCACCAAAATCATCATCATATAAAGAGGAAGTGAAAATGCCAGAGTCAGGATGGTGGTGTATGTCCTCTATTTTCTGAATATTGAGAGACATGGAATTGGCAAGGTGTGATGGAGAAGGATAACTTGAAGAATGTTCACTGAGTCCCAAAGAGTGACCAGAGGAATTGAAGTTTGCTCAGTATGAACAAGTTTTGAACACATAAGGTAGATGGATCAGTAGGACTATCAGTAACACCAGCAGCAGAAACAACCTTACCAGCAGGAACCCTATTCCTACTGGTTGCAAGATCAGCTTGACTCAGATGCTTCTCAGCTGTACATTGGCTTCAAAGCTTGCTTTGAAGCATAGCAAGTTCCTCTGCCTAATCCTGAACTGCCCCCACCATGTCAGGATCTGCATTAACCGTTGTATCCTGAAAAAGAGTTAAAGGAAAAGAAGAACAACTATGACTTGTTCATACACACTCCAATCTTAAAATCAGCTGTGTAACATGCATGTATGTTATTATCTGGGTCCTGCAGGTTGATTATTTTGAAAACGAGTATAACTAAAGAAATCAGTCAAATAGTCAGGTCCAAAATACCACTCAATGACCCAAAACCTAAAACATTAGTTTATCGTCAAGATATTCCTAGATTAATTTTTCTTCTATCTTTTGCTGATAAATTTTAATCCCTATAAGCTTACTATGAGCAGCTACCTCAACAATAAAACCTTCATCAGCCTTTCCCTCAAATTTTCCCAAGTGGTCACTGGTGTTAAGTATGGTCACAAGACACCCAAAAGGTTTAAAGATGAAACTAATGTTTAACTTTCCTAGACACTAGTTCCATAAGTTGTCTTTGTCCAAGGTTATAGTCACTGAGAACCTGTTAAGACATAACAGGTAGATACTAACTGCTACTGTCTAAAACATAGGTAAGGCAACATAGAGTCAGCAAGCATAGTTTCTGGCTGCCTCTATGTGGGAATTCTATTTTTTCTTTCAGCCAACCCTATATTTGTTGTGATGTTTCTGGATTCACAGTAATCCATCCTAATCCCCGTTGAACCTACAGTGTTCAATAATCAAAGAAAATTTAAACTCTGACCCCATTGTCACACCTTATGGCTTTAACCTTTTAGTTAACTGGTTTTCAATAAAAGTAATAAAGTCCTTAGGATACCATATGTTTCATCCTTAGTCCCCCAAAAAGAAAACCCAAGTAAACCACTAAAAGTCATCTTTAAACCACCAAGGACAAGTACTTGTAATCAAATGCTTCATGAGAAGTAGGACCAAAAGATCCATGTAAGTAACTGAGAAGGAGCAGAAATGGTGCTCACAGCATGAGGCCTTGTAAAAGCCTAGGTGTGCTTTCCCTTTATTGTAGCACACATAGATTGCTCATTTGTGAAGATTTTAGAGGGTAGCCCATTGATGACATAATCCATGCTTTAGCCAGCATGTTCATAAGTTTTTGAGTTCACAATGAACATCACCGTCTATGCCCTTTGGTAGACTCTTCTAAGATGGCTTTTGCCCAGCAAACAGGTGACATCTTTCAGGTTGGGATTGTCAGACAAATTGAAATAGTGAGATTGTGCCTCTTGAATATCTTAGAACCACCTGACCATTCACAGGTAGTTGGAACTCCTTAGATGAGAACTAGGACTCTTATCATAAAAAGGACTTTTCTCTTGGAATCACAAAATTTGTGATACAGAGAACAAGTTAAAGTTTTGAAGCTCTTCCACATAATAAACATTTTCAAAGTTCAATTTGGAAGTCCTTATGGTGCCTTTTCCAGTGATTTTGCCATCTCCACCTCCAAAAGTCACAGTACCTCCTACAATCTTCACAAAGTCATCCAATTTCTCCTTATTTCCTGTCATGCTTCTGGAACAACCACTATCTACTATTCCTAAATCTCTATTCTTATGAGGATTTTCCTACAATGCACAATACAACAACACATTAGTATACATGAGAGACCCAAGTCATTACTGACTTGGACCTGCCTTGTGGATCATTTAATAGTTAAACCATGTAGATTGATGAGATCCACCATTGTTCTTGGATCCCCATTGCATATATGGCCTTTTTGAATTCCTCCAAGAACAACCTGCTGAGTGGCTTAACAGCATTCCCACATCTTCCTCAACCATATTCAGTTGGTTATAATAGCCAGAACCTACGAAAGGTGTTTGAAAAATAATGGCTATGTGTGGTCATACCTGATATGTGAACTCCGTAGAAAATCAAGAACCTGAAGATAGTCTGCACTCCCTTTAGGTTTCTCTAAGAAACCAACTTTATTGTGTTCATCACGATATTTTAGATTGGCCATTTGTATGATGATAACAAGAATGCGATTAAGTGTTGGTACTGGTGTGGAAGGAGAGTTACTACTGGTTGGTTGCTAGTAGGAATCGATTTTTCCAAAAAGAGAGAGAGGTGTGAGAAAAAGGGTAGTAAAAATTAGGGTTTTGATTTTAGGTAAGAGTGAAAGTGAAAAATAGTACTTATCCCTTTAAATAAGGACCCTTTGTTGAAATGAAATCCCAAATTTCTCACCTATAACTTTTAATTAGAGTAAAACTCAATTTAAGTTATGCTCAAAGAAAAGTCAACTCGAAATCAAACTAACAAAACCAGCAGGAATTGTTCTACCAGTAGGAACATTTAAAGCTACCAGTAGGAACTCCCTCACCAATAGACAAACACTCAACCAACCAGAATGAATATGTATCATCAGTATAATGCCGCTTTCTTCATGCAAAACCACACTTATAAACCAATTATCTGCAAAATCTTAGACCAAAACACCGAAAACATATACATGGAAAAACTTGACTAGCATAAACAACTAAAGCTATCAGTAGAAAAATGAAAAACTACCAGAAGAAAAATTAAGTGGAAAAATTAAAAGTAAAAACCAACTACTTAGAAAAATTTTACAATTACAGTCCTCCCCTTGGACCCAAATCCTCCCCTTAACCATGGCATCTAGGGATTAAGCATCCCAATGTGAACCACTAGATGAAGAAATCTAGGTCCATCAAATGCCTTGGTTAACAAATCAGCCACATTTTCATCTGTGTGAATCTTAAGCACCTGAATAAGATTTTTCTCATTTGCATCTCTAATAAAATGGTGCCTAATTTCTATATGCTTTGTTCTTTGGTGAAAAACAGGATTTTTAACAATGCAAATGGTACTTTGATTATCAATAAAAATTTTGGTGTTCATAAAGTTGAACCCATAATCAAGCAATTGATTTTGAATCCAAAGTACCTGACCACAACAGTTAGCAGCAGCAACATACTCTGCTTCAGTGGAAGAAGTAGCCACAATGGTTTGCTTTTTGCACTGCCATGATATCAATCTTCTACCCAGGAATTGACATCCACCAGTTGTTGATTTCCTATCACCTATTAGAACACAGCATAGTCACTATCAGTAAATTGTCCAATACAAAAGGATAATCTCTGTGGGTACCCATAGACCAAGTTTTGGGTGGCCATTAAAGATAACTTAAAGATCTTCTTTGACTGCATTCAGTTTGGAATCAAAGGAAGAAAACCTGGTGTCAAGAAACAAGCCAATCACTGCAAACTGAATATCTGGCCTTGAAGCTGTCAAATACATAGGGAAACCGATCAAGGATCTGTATAATGAACATTAACAGCAACATCAGGTTCAATCCTTGGCTTTTAGCTTTTGACAGCTTCAATAGGGTGTTGTTGTAGTTCTCACACTTTCCATATCAAATTTCTTAAGTATGTCCTGAACATACTTATCTTGGCTGATAAAAATTCCATCAGGCTTCTGTGTCACTTGTAAGCCTAAGAAAAATGTTAACTCACCCATAGCACTCATCTCAAATTCTCCTTTCATCAAGACCTCAAACTCATCACACCAGGCCTTGTTTGTAGACCCAAAAATAATGTCATCCACATAGACCTGAACAAGTATGATATCCCTGGAATTCTTCTTAATGAAGAGAGTTTTGTCTATTGTACCTCTTCTGTAATTATGCTTTAACAGATAAGTAGACAATCTTGCATATTAGGCCCTTGGTGCTTGATGAAGACCATACAAAGCTTTCACAACTCTGCAAAGATGCTTAGGGAAATGAGGATCTTCAAATCCCTTAGGTTGAGTAACAAAAACTTCTTCTTCAATTTCCCCATACAGGAAAGCACTCTTGACATCCATTTGATATACCATAAATCCCATATATGAGGCAAATGCTAGGAAGAGTCTAATAGCTTCAATTCTAGCAACTGGAGCAAAGACCTCATCATAGTCAATGCCCTCCTCTTGCCTATGACCTTGAGCCACCAACCTGGCTTTATTCCTTACAACTATACCTCTGGCATCTCTTTTGTTTTTCAAAATCTATTTTGTCCAAATAGCAATTTTTCCAACTGGTAGAGGGATAAGCTTCCATACTTCCTGATTAACAAACTGTTGCATCTCTTCTTGCATAGCTTCAATCCAAGCAGGATCATTAAGAGCTTGAGCAACACTGCTTGGTTCAAGTTGTGAAAGAAAACAAGCAAACAGACAATGCAAATAATCTGTGTGATTGTTCCTTTGTTGAGCATGAACATAGCTAACAAAAGCACTTGCACCAAATTTAGACTTCTGCAATGTACCTCTTGTCTGAACAGGTGAAGTGAGATCCCCAAGTATCTGTGATTGAGGATGAATAGTGTTCACCCTCTTAGTAGGAATAGAGTCAACAACTATACTTGGTGCTAAGTTAGTGACAGTACCACCAAAATCATCATCATATAAAGAGGAAGTGAAAATGCCAAAGTCAGGATGGTGGTGTATGTCCTCCATTTCTGAATATGTGGACATGGAATTGGCAAGGTTTGATGGAGAAGGATATCTTGAAGAATGTTCACTTGAGCCCAAAGAGTGACCAGGAGGAATTGATGTTGCATCAGTATGAACAGTTGTACACATAGGAGTAGATGGATCAGTAGGACCATCAGTAACACCAGCAGCAGAAACAACCTTACCAGCAGGAACCCTATTCCTACTGGTTGCAAGATTAGCTTGACTCAGATGCTTCTCAGCTGTAGCATTGGCTTCATAAGCTTGCTTTTGAAGCATAGCAAGTTCCACGTGCATAAACTGAACAGCCCTCACAGCCGATGTCAGAAGCTTTCAATAACCATTTGTACCCTGAAAAAGAGTTAGAAGGAAAATAAGAACAACATGACTTGTTTCATCACACTCCGAATCTGAATCAGCTTGTGTACATGCATGTATGTTATTATCTTGGGTACCTGCAGGTTGATTAGTTTTGAAACGAGTATAACCTAAAGAATCAGTCAAATAGTCAAGGTCAAAATACCACTCATGACCCATAACCTTAACATTAGGTTTATCTTCAAGATATCTTAGATTAAGTGTTTCTTCTATCTTTTTGCTGGATAAATTGTAAACCCTATAAGCCTTACTATGAGCAGCATACCCAACAATAAAGCCTTCATCAGCTTTTCCCTCAAATTTTCCCAAGTGGTCACTGGTGTTAAGTATGGTCACAAGACACCCAAAAGGTTTAAGATGACTAATGTTGGGAACTTTCCTAGACACTAGTTCATAAGGTGTCTTGTTATGGGGTTTAGTCACTAGAACCCTGTTCAAGACATAACAGGTAGTACTAACTGATTCTGTCTAAAACATGGTAGGCAACATAGAGTCAGCAAGCATAGTTCTTGCTGCCTCTATGAGGGATCTATTTTTTCTTTCAGCAACCCTATTTTGTTGTGAGGTTCTGGCATTACTGTAATCCATCCTAATCCCCTTTGACCTACAGTGTTCAATTAATCAAAAAAATTTAAACTCTGTCCCATTGTCACACCTTATGGCTTTAACCTTTTTAGTTAACTGGTTTTCAATAAAAGTAATAAAGTCCTTAAGGATACCATATGTTTCATCCTTAGTCCCCAAAAAGAAAACCCAAGTAAACCTGCTAAAGTCATCTGTAACCACCAAGGAATAGTACTTGTAATCAATGCTTCTGATGGAAGTAGGACCAAAAAGATCCATGTGAAGTAACTGGAGAGGAGCAAAAATGGTGCTCACAGCAGTGATGGCCTTGTAAGAAGCCTTGTGTTTGCTATTCCTCTGTTGAGGCAACACAGTTGTGCTCATTTTGAAGAGATTAGAGGAAAGGCCCATTGACTAATCCATGCTTAGCCAGCTTGTTCATGTTTTTGAAGTTCACATGAGCCATCCGTCTATGCCATTTGGTAGACTCTTCTAAGGATGCTTTTGCCAGCAAACAGGTGACATCTTTTTCAGGTTGGATGTCAGACAAATTGAAATAGTAGAGATTGTGCCTTCTTGGAATTCTGAGAACCACCTGACTATTCTCAGGTAGTTGGAACTCCTTAGAGAGAACTAGGCACTCTTTATCAGTAAAAAGGACTTTGTTCTTGGTATCACAAATTTGTGATACAGAGAACAAGTTAAAGTTTTGAAGCTCTTCCACATAATAAACATTTTCAAAGTTCAATTTGGAAGTCCTTATGGTGCCTTTTCCAGTGATTTTACCATCTCCACCTCCAAAAGTCACAGTACCTCCTACAATCTTCACAAAGTCATCCAGTTTCTCCTTATTTCCTGTCATGCTTCTGGAACAACCACTATCTACTATTCTTAAATCTCTATTCTTATGAGGATTTTCCTACAATGCACAATACAACAACACATTAGTATACATGAGAGACCCAAGTCATTACTGACTTGGACCTACCTTGTGGATCATTTAATAGTTAAACCATGTAGATTGATGAGATCCACCATTGTTCTTGGATCCCCATTGCATATTTGGCCTTTGAATTCTCCAAGAACAACCTGCTGAGGGCTTAACAGCAGTTCCCCATCTTCCCTCATCCATATTCAGTTGGTTATAATAGCCAGACCTACGAAAGTGTTGAAAATAATGGCTTGTTGGTCTGGTCATAGGTCGAGCAGTAGTATTTTTCAAACCAGCAGGAATTGTTCTACCAGTGGGAACAGATGTTGGTCTATTCCTACTACCAGCAGGAACAGATGTTTGTCTATTCCTACTACCAGCAGGAACAGATGCTGCTTTTGGTACAAATGAGGGAATATTTGCAACAAATAGTCCCATAGGTTTTTTTAATCAATTCCAAATGTTCACTCAAAAGATAATCACAATCTTTTATCAAATGAAATTTACTACCACAAACAAAACATGTCTTAGAACCAAAAGACTTTCTGTTACAAAGACTTCTACTATTTACTCCACTCTTATTACATAAATTCCTAGGAGGTTTTACATTCTCCTTAAAAGAAAAACTAGGATTATCTTTGGTGGAACTTGGTTGTTGATCAGCAGTCTCTGTCATTGTTTTGAAGTCAACTGAACTAGGGGTAGAGGCTAAGGGTTCATTGGTCTTGGAGCTTGAGGATTTGACACTTGAAACACAAGATGCAAAGTCAGTGGTCTCTGAGTCTAAGGACTTGTCACTGTTATCACAAGAGACAAAGTCATTAATACGAGAGATAGTTCAAAATTATTATGGTACATTTGAACCTAGGTAAACTTTGTATCCATCAAGGTCAGGATTGTTGGAAGGAGGCATGAATGTTCCTGTTAGAGGAGGAGGAACAACATGCATTCCAACAGTTTTGACAAACCTGTCATGGATAGGTTTCTCTGCAACATCCTTAGGGGATGAGTCAAAGATGCTGGGGGCAGAGAGATCAAACACCTCATCTGATCCAAAAGTAACTCCAAAATCCTAACCAAATCATTGAATCTAAGAGGACATGAAACTAATTGATTATTTTGACCAGGTTTATGGAAGACGTCCTCATTTGTCAAATCTTGCATTAGACTCCTCAAGTTTACCTTATCATTCAGGTTTTGTCCAAGTTTAGCGCTTTTCATTCAGTTTTTCCTCAGTATATTTTAGCCATGTTTTGTTGTGTTTTCTAAATTAGCAAAGTAAGATTCTAATTCTATCTTCTAATGATAGCTGATAACTATGGTACTCATCCCATCTGTTGTTCTAAAGTTTGTAAAGTACTTTTATAGCTTAAAGCCTGAATAAAACACTCTTTGTATTGAGCTTCTACATTGTCAAATTCCTTTTTAAGTTCAGCATATAGATGTTCACAACCAAAAGGACAATTTGTTACCTGATAGAGATACCCATGTATGGCAAAATTCATCAGCATATAGAAACATCATCAGCAACATCACCAGTAGCATTACCAGTAGCATCCTCCTCAGCTCCAGCAATCATCTCATATACTTGAGCAGCACCAATTTCCACATCTTCTCCTTCATGATCTGACCAATTCACCATAGAATCAACAGACAACAAGGCCTTGGTTTCTTCTCCCTTATTCAGCTCCTGAAGTTTGAATGAAGAGTACCTTGCTTTTGAATCCACCTGTTTCCCTGTACATTCTCTAGCAAAGTGACCTAATTCAGAACATTTATAGCATTTGACCTTCCCTTTGTCAAACCTAGCAGCATCCTTGTTGTTAAACTTCATCTTTCTTCCTGCTTTCTTTTCAAATCTGTTATAATCCTAAAAACACTAGCTTTACCATTTGCCATTTGATGTCTAGTTCCTCCAATTCCATCTTCCCAATCTGATCAAAATCTTCATAAGTGATCTGTTGTTGTGGATCACTTTCAGCAACAAAGGAATGGAGAACACTTTCAATCACATTGCTTGAAGCAACAGGAATTGATAAAGCAGTAGTAAAAGTGGTTGAATGGGATTGATCAGGATATGTCATCTTTGAATTAGTACTAGTAGCACTAACAAAGGCAGAATGGGTATCATAGCTTGAACCACCTTTCACATCAATTTCAAGAGTCCTAAGCTTGTTGTACAGATCATCAAAGCTTAGGTAATCAAGACCACCCTTTGTTTTAAGAGTGATTGGCACCTGTGACCAAGAAAGTGGAAGAGCTCTGAGAAACTTCATATTGCAATCTTCATTGTCAGGCTTAGCTTGCATCTGATTGAGTTGACTCAAAATCTTCTGAAACCTGTCATACCCCTTATGTAAACCTTCTGATTCAGTTACTTTAAAGTCAGAAACTCCTCGTTTTAGCTTGACTTCCTCATTTTCTTGGACTCCTCATTACCTCTAAATCTTGCTTTAACAGCCAACCAAATATCCCTTGCATCATCAAGATGATGAAAGTCAGCCATGTGATCTTCAGGAAGAGACTGAAGCAAAATTGTTCTTGCTTTTGTCTCTCTTTGAACAGCAATATGTTCCTCAACAGAAACAGGAGGAAGAATCATAATGTTTCCTTTTGGATCTCTTCCTATTCTTTTCCTGCTGTATCCATTTAGAACAATATTCTACAAATTGTGATCACTATTCATGATCCAATACTCCATCTTCATGGCCCAAGTCTCATATTCTTCCTTCTTTAAGTAAGGAAATTTGGCATTATTATTTGAGACAGTGGTTGTGTGATACTGTTGTAGTTGTTGAGATTGTGTGGTTTGTGAGGGTTGAGTGTGATTTGGAGACTCAAAGACTGGTTTAGAAGTTGACGCTGAGAACACGGGTTCAATGGTTGATGGGAAAGTGAATGAAGATACTGATGGTGATGGCATAGGGTAATGGAATGAGTCAAAAGCCATAAAGATCCTTTACGCCTGTTAAGTGTCAGCACTTATGTAATCACAAGCAACTCTAAGAGAGACTCTAACAAATGAAACTATTGTTTACGCGGAGTATAAACAACAGAGTTAAAGAAATTACTAAAACAATGATCCTCTATGGATCTTTTCTATTGATAATGAACGTGTTTTTCTAATGGATCAATCAGTTTCGGTTTTATTCATCCAACTCGTAAGTTGCTTAAATACCCATGAAACCCTAACAAAAAGCTAAAGTGATAAGTGTTATCACTTCCTAGGATATCTCATGCATATCCCTATAACTAACTTTACTAACAACCCGGAGTAAGCATAATACTACCAGGAATAATATTGTTCTACCAGTAGGAATGGCTTTTGTACTGCCAGTACTAACTAGTACTATATCCTTACCAGCAGGAAACTACACAACCGTCAGGAACTTTTTACTACTAACCAGTAATGAAACAACATACCTAACGTATTAGTAAATTTCTAATACAAAATTTCCAAACAATCCTCCCCTAAACTTGATTTGACATAGTTAACTCCAAGTTTCTCCTTCTATAGTTGGATGGGTGAATCTTTCATTAAATCACCAAGGATTGAACAGCTAACTCTTGAAACCACCCTTAACAAAACACAACTATCCTAAAATGTAGTCGCCAGCAACAAGAAACTCAGCATCGAAAGAATGGAGCAGCAACGAGGAACACGCACTAGCTACATTAAATAGGTTTGATGCGCCATTACAAGTCGCCTATTACCCATTTTGGAGCTAGTCAGATCGCATTTGGCACCTAACCCATATAAATGTGGTTCGAAGTCCAAGTGGAGCAGGTAGTATGATTACGTCTGAAACATTTCAACTCTTTAGTTACATGAAACCATAGGCAGAGTTGATGATCCCTGATATTTTTGGGTCGAAACCTTCACAAGCCGATCAACGGATTTGATTAGGTCTTTACCAGATAGCCTACCCTCATGGACTAGCCACTTTTTCATTCCAAGAACATTGGCAATTGAAAACCATCCAGTTTTTGGGTAACCTGGCAAACCATCAATGTCAACGGATTTTCATAAAGCTTTTACCATTGAGTACATAACCGTTTGCTTTGTGGGCAAGACAATCCTTGGGTCCCCAGAAAAGGGTTTACTCCCATGTGGATGCAAACCATCTTCAACTTATTGTTACGTGAAACATCAGTCAGTATGTTAGGGACACTAAGATTTTGACGTAAATCATTAAAGCAGATATCAATTCATATCTTGTCAAATACCTGGGAATTGAAACATACCTCAATTAATTCTAGCCTGATGCCTGTGTAATTGGAGAACCATATAGTGTTACGATACAAAATATTTCCCGGGTAAAGATGGTGCCCCAATAAACCGCTGTATCAAATGGGAATAATCGAATGAAATACAAGAGTTATGTAGCCTGAAACTTAATAATGGCACAAACTACAGTTATTGCAAAACTAATGTGATCTTCTCCCCAAAAAGTATACCAACAAACAAATTTCCAAAAGACAAAACCCAACAATTACAACAAACTGCACATAAATTATAGAAGAAAAAACAGAAAAACTTTGACAATAAAAAAGTCAGAACTAACGACACACACCCAAAACCAAAGACATGTAACCTAATGTACGCCTATATACAGTCCAATTTGAGTTTCCTTGAGAAAGGCAATCACTGAACAGCAGTAGGTAATCAACATTTTCCCACTGTGTCGCGACTAATTTCCAGCTGATGATCAAGCATCCGTTCTAATAAGGATTGACAGAAGATTATACTTCTTATCACTAAACAATATATTAGCTACAATGCCGCATAAACCTCTCCAAACATAATACCATGTAGTAAGACAAAGCTCCAGCTTGAATAATCCAAGTTCTGGTTCTTCCAAACAATCACTACCATCATTCACTTCAGGTGAAAACTAAGCAAAACCTTAAGATCTCACCCACAAAACAAGACGCAACACCCCGTAGCTTTCATATCCTTATAAAATGTACATCACCCGTCCATATATGAACATCAGCTGTTCTAAGTAACCAGTGAAGGATTACCTAAGTCTCGAGAAGCACTTGAGCGATAATTGGTCCTTTCCCTGTAGATGTAATTGACCCAACCTAACCCTGTAGCATTAATTCCAGTCAACAACACCATGCAATTAACGGAGTGTATCATCAACAGAAAGCAGAATCTGCCATCAGAAGCATAGCTTGATGCACATGTTTGTTTCAGCTTTACAGATCTCCGTCTTCAAATAGGAAATCATAGAGCGAGAAGAGAACAACCTTTCGCCGAATCGTTTCCTCTGTAACCAACCTTCTTGTTTGAGTGAAGCAGTATTGGATGGTGACTATAGAAGTAGTGGTAGAAGGAGCTATAGCTGGAGCATCTGGAATATCCTGAGAGTGAGAAGTAGCAGCAACTTCCTCTTGGGAAACATTTAGAGAATGAGTTGCACCTGCTTCTTCCTGGGGAACACTTGGAGAAGTAGCAACAAGGTTGACATCATCACCGCCAGTTTTGTGTTTCTTGGAAGAGGCACGAGTCTTTGGACTGCCATCTCATTTGAAACCCCTTGTGAATGCAACAGCTCGTTGGATCTTGTCAAACTCCTCCTGAAGCTGTTCAGGAGTGAGTTTTCGAACTTGAGCCATAGTCCAGCCAGTGGAGTAAATAGCAGGACCTTGATTTTTCACATATGTGCGCATATATTGCCTGAGCTGTGATGGTGTCATAGGCCTATCCCTCCTTTCTTGAGCCCGTTGTTCAGCAAGTTCTTTTCTGCGAGTATTTACCAACTCAACCATTCTGGCTGCAAAATCATCATCATTAAATTCAACCGCAAAAATTATGGAAGAGAGGTCTGGATTTTCTTGAAGACGAGCCAAAATGATATCCCAAGCCGCATCTGAGTAGTTAGCAGCAGATGCAAGAACCTCTTGCTGTCTCTTTCTTTGGGCTTCAGTCATATCGAAGTCTTGAGACATCTGCCTAGATAGATTAGCATCCTTCATTAGAGATTCAGCTCTTTGTTTTTCGAAATCTGCAAGTTCTTGAGCTTGTAATCTCTCAGCAGCCTCCCAACCTAGTCGCTCTTCTTCCAATTGCTTGAAAGTCTTATGCTGAGTTTAAGAGGGTTGGTTAACAGCAATACCTTTCCCCTTTCAGGCATCCCTTTCAGGTGATGAAGGAGATTCAGGTGTAGTACAACTACCAGTAGGAATTGGTGCAGCAGCAGGAACAGAATGAGTTGTAGGAAGTGTTGTGTTACTAGGATAAACTATTGAAGGACCAGTAGTAGCATCAGCAGGAACATCAGATCCACCAGAAAGTCATCAGATGGAAAGTGGAACAGGAGGAAGTATCATCCTTATTGGAATCAACGAAGTAAGAACAGCTAGTCATCAGCACAGTAAGCAGCTCGCCAGTGGCCATCTTAATGAAGATATCCACATCCTGCTCTTCCTCTTCCTCTATGTCAGATTCTGTCATAACAAACTTCCTCTTTCTCCCTTTTATTTTATCCTCCAACTCTTTAACCTTCTTTACTAATTTTCCAACAACCTCCTTAAACACCAGCTTGTGAGCTCTTAGATCAGATGCTTGAGAATCTATTTTCTGCACAAGAGAATTCACTAGAGAACACAAAGCTGTTAGTTTATCAGGGTCCTCAGCACTTCCTGAGGTGGTACCTGCAGGTAGAGCTTTAGTGGACCTTGGAGGTGAGATATCAAAGGAACCTCCAAATACATCATCTTCCACATTTGTGGAAGTGAATTGTTTAGGTTCAGATGCATGAGGTCTGGAAGAAGATGCAAGGTTAGGATCTGAAAAAGGACCCTGCTCATTCTCTTGAGCACTAGCAGGAATGGTGGTTTGTCTAGGTGGTGATGATGCCTGATCATGGGAGTGTGCAGGTTTAGTCAAAGTCTTAGGGATTGTATGTGGAATAGTTAATTCAGCCTCTCCTGAACTTTCACCCGCTATAGCAGGTTGAGCAGGAGGAAGCATTGTTGCCAAGAGTGGCATAGTGTCCCTATGAAAATTAAGCCTCATGTTTGCAAACATCTTACTGGTTAGCTTAAAAACATGATACTGTTTTGAATTCCTAGTTTCAGAAGTTTAAAATCATATGTGAAATCTAGAAAACA
This sequence comes from Tanacetum coccineum, assembly GCA_026074375.1. Classification (NCBI taxonomy): domain Eukaryota; kingdom Viridiplantae; phylum Streptophyta; class Magnoliopsida; order Asterales; family Asteraceae; genus Tanacetum; species Tanacetum coccineum. The sequence goes on along the minus strand of BQNB010047523.1, from coordinate 16,888 downwards.
TCAAAAACTTTTTAAGGATTGGTAATGTTATTAACTAAAAACTCATTCCTTTAAAAATGTAGCTTGACCAGTTAAACTTCCTTCGCTTAGTTAAAACATATACAGAGCCAGTAGCCAAAGAACTCCCAAACTTGATCCCACACCATACTTGGTGCTGAGACAATGCATGATTGTGTGGACAATGAACCTCCATTGAGGTGCGAACTTATTCTTATAGAAGGGCAGTTTCCCTTCAGTAGGATACCCCATATTATCCATCCCTAAATAAATGTCAGCAGTTGGTAAGTCCTTAACCCCCCCCCCCCCTTCATCATCTAGTTGAAGTTGACTCCGAACCAGTGATTCAGTGATTGTATAGGAGGTTCTATCAATGGTGGCTATTATAGCTGGTGGGCCTTCCTCAAATGTTCTGAGGGAGGCTGTTGACCAAAATTGTTTGACCAAAGAGTCATATATGATTGGGTCATGGCTAATGACATACCTGATATGTGAACTCCTTAAAAAATCAAGAACCTGATGATAGTCTGCACTCCCTTTAGGTTTCTCCAAGAAACCAACCTTATTGTGTTCATCACGATATTTTAGATCGGCCATTTGTATGATGATAACAAGAATGCGATTGAGTGTTGGTACTGGTGTGGAAGGAGAGTTACTACTGGTTGTTTGCTAGTAGGAATTGATTTTTCCAAAGAGAGAGAGAGGTGTGAGAAAAAGGGCAGTAAAAATTAGGGTTTTGAATTTAGGTAAGAGTAAAAGTGAAGGTAAATAGTACTTATCCCTTTAAATAAGGACCCTTTGTTGAATTAATATCCCAATTTTCTCACCTATAACTTTTAATTAGAGTAAAACTCAATTTAAGTTATGCTCAAAGAAAAGTCAACTCGAAATCAAACTAACAAAACCAGCAGGAATTGTTCTACCAGTAGGAACATTTAAAGCTACCAGTAGGAACTTCCTCACCAATAGACAAACACTCAACCAACCATACTTATAAACCAATTATCTGCAAAAGCTTAGACCAAAACACCGAAAACATATACATGGAAAAACTTGACTAGCATGAACAACTAAAGCTATCAGTAGAAAAATGAAAAACTACCAGCAGAAAAATTTAGTGGAAAAATTAAAAGTAAAAACCAACTACTTATAAAAATTTTACAATTACAGTCCTCCCCTTGGACCCAAATCCTCCCCTTAACCATGGCATCTAGGGATTAAGCATCCCAATGTGAACCACTAGATGAAGAAATCTAGGTCCATCAAATGCCTTGGTTAACAAATCAGCCACATTTTCATCTGTGTGAATCTTAAGCACCTGAATAAGATTTTTCTCATTTGCATCTCTAATAAAATGGTGCCTAATTTCTATATGCTTTGTTCTTTGGTGAAAAACAGGATTTTTAACTATGCAGATGGTACTTTGATTATCAATAAAAATTTTGGTGTTCATAAAATTAAACCAATAATCAAGCAATTGATTTTAAATCCAAAGTACCTGACCACAACAGTTAGCAGCAGCAACATATTCTGCTTCAGTGGACGACGTAGCAACTATGGTTTTCTTTTTACACTGCCATGAGATCAATCCCCTGCCTAAGAATTGACATCCACCAGTTGTGGATTTTCGATCACCATGAGACCCAGCATAGTCACTGTCACTGTATGCTTTCCAACACAAAGGGTGAATCTCTTGGGTACCAAAGGCCTAATTTTGGTTGGCCTTTTAGATACTTAAAGATTTTCTTTACAGCATTCAAGTTGGAAGTCAATGGTTTAACCTGGTGTCTAGAACAAGCACTCACTGCAAACTAAATATCTGGCCTTGAAGTTGTCAAATACATGAGGGAACCTATCATTGATCTGTATAAGTGAACATTAACAGCATCATCAGGTTCATCCTTGGAGTTAGATTTGGAAGCTTCAAATGGTGTTGTTGCAGGTCTCACACTTTCCATATCAAATTTCTTAAGTATGTCCTGAACATACTTATCTTGGCTGATAAAAATCCCATCAGGCTTCTGTTTCACTTGTAAGCCTAAGAAAAATGTTAACTCACCCATAGCACTCATCTCAAATTCTCCTTTCATCAAGACCTCAAACTCATCACACCAGGCCTTGTTTGTAGACCCAAAAATAATGTCATCCACATAGACCTGAACAAGTATGATATCCCTGGAATTCTTCTTAATGAAGAGAGTTTTGTCTATTGTACCTCTTCTGTAATTATGCTTTAACAGAAAAGTAGACAATCTTGCATACCAGGCCCTTGGTGCTTGATGAAGACCATACAAAGCTTTCACAACTCTGTAAACATGCTTAGGGAAATGAGGATCTTCAAATCCCTTAGGTTGAGTAACATAAACTTCTTCTTCAATTTCCCCATACAGGAAAGCACTCTTGACATCCATTTGATATACCATAAATCCCATATATGAGGCAAATGCTAGGAATAGTCTAATAGCTTCAATTCTAGCAACTGGAGCAAATACCTCATCATAATCAATGCCCTCCTCTTGCCTATGACCTTGAGCCACCAACCTGGCTTTATTCCTGACAACTATACCTCTGGCATCTCTTTTGTTCTTCAGAATCCATTTTGTCCCAATAGCAATTTTTCCATCTGGTAGAGGGACAAGCTTCCATACTTCCTGATTAACAAACTGTTGCATCTCTTCTTGCATAGCTTCAATCCAAGCAGGATCATTAAGAGCTTGAGCAACACTGCTTGGTTCAAGTTGTGAAAGAAAACAAGCAAACAGACAATGCAAATAATCTGTGTGATTGTTCCTTTGTTGAGCATGAACATAGCTAACAAAAGCACTTGCACCAAATTTAGACTTCTGCAATGTACCTCTTGTCTGAACAGGTGAAGTGAGATCCCCAAGTATCTGTGATTGAGGATGAATAGTGTTCACCCTCTTAGTAGGAACAGAGTCAACAACTATACTTGGTGCTAAGTTGGTGACAGTACCACCAAAATCATCATCATATGAAGAGGAAGTGAAAATGCCAGAGTCAGGATGGTGGTGTATGTCCTCCATTTCTGAATATGTGGACATGGAATTGGCAAGGTCTGATGGAGAAGGATATCTTGAAGAATGTTCACTTGAGCCCAAAGAGTGACCAGGAGGAAATGATGTTGCATCAGTATGAACAGGTGTACACACAGGAGTAGATGGATCAGTAGGACCATCAGTAACACCAGCAGCAGAAACAACCTTACCAGCAGGAACCCTATTCCTACTGGTTGCAAGATCAGCTTGACTCAGATGCTTCTCAGCTGTAGCATTGGCTTCATAAGCTTGCTTTTGAAGCCTAGCAAGTTCCTCTGCATAATCTGAACTGCCCTCCACCATGTCAGAAGCTTCATTAACCTTTGTACCTGAAAAAGAGTTAGAAGGAAAAGAAGGAACAACTATGACTTGTTCATCACACTCCGAATCTGAATCAGCTTGTGTACCTGCATGTATGTTATTATCTTGGGTACCTGCAGGTTGATTAGTTTTGAAAATACCACTCATGACCCAAACCCTGAACATTAGGTTTCTCTTCAAGATATCTCAGATTAAGTGTTTCTTCTATCTTTTTGCTGGATAAATTGTAGACCCTATAAGCCTTACTATGAGCAGCATACCCAACAATAAAACCTTCTTCAGCTTTTCCCTCAAATTTTCCCAAGTGGTCACTGGTGTTAAGTATGGTCACAAGACACCCAAAAGGTTTAAGATGACTGATGTTGGGAACTTTCCCAGACACTAGTTCATAAGGTGTCTTATTATGAGGTTTTATCAGTATAAACCCTGTTCAAAATAACAAGCAGTTCAAACTGCTTCTGTCGCAAAACATTGAGGTACATAGAGTCAGCAAGCATAGTTCTTGCTGCCTCTATGAGGGTTCTATTCTTTCGTTTAGCAACCCCATTTTGTTGTGGGGTTCTGGCATTACTGTAATCCCTTCTAATCCCCTTTGACCTACAAAGTTCAATTAAATTTAGAGTTTTTAAACTCTCCCAATTGTCCACAACCTTATGGCTTAACCATTTAGTTAACTGGTTTCAATAAAAGTAATAAAGTCCTTAAAGGATACCAATGTTTCATCCTTAGTCCCCAAAAAAAGAAAACCCAAGTAAACCTGTAAAGTTCAATTGTAACCACAAGGAGTAAGTACTTGTATCAATGCTTCTGATAGAATTAGGACCAAAAAGAATCCATGTTGATTAACTGTAAGGAGCAGAAATAATGCTCACAGTAGTGATGGCCTTGTAAGGAAGCCTTGTGTTGCTTTCCTTTGTTGTAGGCAACACATTGTTGCTCATTTTGTTAAGAGTTTGAGGTGCCCATGACTATTCCAATGCTACCAGCTTGTTCATGTTTTTGAAGTTCACATGAGCCATCCTTCTGTGCCATTTGGTAGACTCTTCTAAGGATGCTTTTGCCAGCAAACAGGTGACACCTCTTTCAGGTTTGATGTCAGACAGATTGAAACAGTAGAGATTGTTCCTTCTTGGAACTCTGAGAACCACCTGACTATTCTCAGGTAGTTGGAACTCCTTTGAGAGAACAAGGCACTCTTTATCAGTGAAAAGGACTTTGTGCTTGGTATCACAAATTTGTGAAACAGAGAACAAGTTAAAGTTTTGAAGCTCTTCCACATAATAAACATTCTCAAAGTTTAATTTGGAAGTCCTTATAGTGCCTTTTCCAGTGATTTTGCCATCTCCACCTCCAAAAGTCACATTACCTCCTACAATCTTCACAAAGTCATCCAATTTCTCCTTATTGCCTGTCATGCTTCTGGAACAACCACTATCTACAATTCCTAAATCTCTATTCTTATGAGGATTTTCCTACAATACACAATACAACACACATTAGTATACATGGGAGACCCAAGTCATTACTGACTTGGGCCTGCCTTGTGGATCATTTAATAGTTAAACCATGTAGATTGATGAGATCCACCATTGTTCTTGGATCCCCATTGCATATTTGGCCTTTGAATTCTCCAAGAACAACCTGCTGAGGGCTTTAACTCAGTTCCCATCTTCCCTCATTATATTCGATATGGTTAAATAGCCAGGCCTACTAAAGTGTTGGAAATAATGGCTTGTTGGTCTGGTCATAGGACGAGCAGCATTATTTTTCCAACCAGCAGAAAATGTTCTACCAGCAGGAACAAATGTTGGTCTATTCCTTCTACCAGCAGGAACAGATATTGGTTTATTCATACTACCAGCAGGAACAGATGATGGTCTATTCCTACTACCAGCAGGAACAGATGATGGTCTATTCCTACTACCAGCAAGCACAGATGCTGCTTTTGGTACAAATGATGGAATATTTGCAACATTAGTCCACATAGGTTTATTATGCAATGCCAACTGTTTCTCATAAAAATCACAATCTTTAATCAAATGAAATTTACTACCACAAACAAAACATGTCTTAGAACCAAAAGACTTTCTTTTACAAAGACTTCTACTGTTTACTCCACTCTTATTACATAAATTCCTAGGAGGTTTTACATTCTCCTTAAAAGAAAAACTAGGATTATCTTTGGTGGAACTTGGTTGTTGGTCAGCAGTCTCTGTCATTGTTTTGAAGTCAACTGAACTAGGGGCAGAGGCTAAGGGTTCATTGGTCCTGAGCTTGATGGGGGCCTTGAATACTTGAAACACAGGATCAAAGTCTATGGTCCTCTGATCTGAAGACTTGTCACTGTTAATCATAAGAGACAGTCATATAAACGTAGTTAGATTTAGAATAACTTATTGGACTTTGACCATTAGGTAAAACTGTATATCAACAAGGTCAGGATTGTAGGAAGGAGCATGAATGTTCCTGTTTAGGAGGCGGAACAGACATTATTCCAACAGCTTTGACAAACCTGTCATAGAGAGGTTTCTCTGCACATCTTCAGGTGTTGTGTCAAAGATGCTAGGGCCAGAGGGATCAAACACCTCATCTGATCCAAAAGTTTCTCCAAATCCTAAACCAAATTTTGATCTTGAGGACATGGAGCTATGGATCAGTTGTCAGGTTTTTTTGGAAGAGTCCTCCATTTGTAAACCTTGCTTAGGTCTCCTCAAGTTGAACCTATCAATTTATTTTTTTCAAGTTTAGCCTATACATTCAGTTTTTCAGTATTTTTTTAACTATGTTTGTTGTGTTTTCTAATTAGCATATAAGATTCTAATTCTTTCTCTAATGCCAGATGATTACTTTGGTACCAATCCTTTTGTTGTTCAAGTTTGTAAAGTACTTTTATAAGCTTGAATCCTTAATATAACAAATCTGTATTGAATCTCTACATTGTCAAATTCCTTTTTAAGTTCAGCATATAGATGTTCACAACCAAAAGGCAAGTTTATACCTAGAAGAGATACCCATGAGGCAATTCATCAGCATCATAGAAACATCCATCGGACACATCACCAAGTAGCTACCAGTAGCATTACCATATCATTACCATTAGCATTACCAATAGCATTACTAGTAGCAATCTCCTCAGCTCCAGCAATCATCCATATAATTGAGCATCACATTTTTCCACTCTTTACCTTCATGATCGTGACCGAGTTTAACATTGGAATCAACAGACAACAAGGCCTTTGTCTTCTGTCTTATCCACTCCTTCAGTTTGAAATGAAAGTACCTGCTTTAAAACCAACTGTTTTTCCTGTACATTCCTAGCAAAAACTCTGAGCATTTATAACATTTGACCTTCTTCTTGTCAAACCTTGCAGCATCCTTGTTATTAAACTTCATCTTTCTCCCAGCTTTCTTTTCAAATCTGTTAATCCTAACAGAGAGCATTGCCATTTGCCATTTGATGTCTAATTCCCTCCCAAATCCATTTTCCCAATTTTGAATCAAAATCTCATAAGTGATCTGCTATTGTGGATCACTTTAGCAACAAAGGAATGGAGAACATTTTCCATCACATTGCTAGAAGCAGTAGGACTTGATGAAGCAGAAGTAAAAGTGGTTGGAAAGGGATTGATCATGATATACATCTTGATTAGTGCTAGCAGCACTAATAAAAGCTGAATGGGTAGGAGCAGAAGTACCTCTTGAATCATAACTTGAGCCACCCTTCACATCAATTTCAAGAGTCCTAAGCTTGTTGTAAAGATCATCAAAGCTTAGATAATCAAGACCACCCTTTGTTTTAAGAGTGATGGCCACCTGTGACCAAGAAGGTGGAAGTGCTCTAAGAAACTTCATGTTAGAATCTTCATTGTCTGGCTTAGCTTGCATCTGATTGAGTTGACTCGATATCTTCTGAAACCTGTCATAGCCCTTATGCAAACCTTCTGATTCAGATACCCTAAATTCTAAAAATTCTTGCTTTAGCATTGACTTCCTCTTTTTCTTAGACTCATCATTACCTCCAAATCTGGCTTTAACAGCCAACCAAATATCCCTTGCATCATCTAGATGGTGAAAATCAGCCATATGATCCTCAGGAAGAGACTGAAGCAATATAGTTCTTGCTTTTGTCTCTCTTTGAACAGCATATGTTTCTTCAATCAGAACAGGATGAAGAACATAATATTTCTTTTGGATCTCTTCCCTGTCCTTTTCCTTTTTTTTTTCCTTTAGAACAATGTTCCACAAGTTTGTGATCCCTGTCATGATCCAATACTCACATCTTCAGGCCCACGTCTCATATTCTTCCCTTCCCTCCCGTCTTAAGTAAGGAAATTTGGCATTATTGTTTGAGACAGTGGTTGTGTGATATTGTTGGAGTTGCTGAGACTGGGTAGTTTGTGAGGTTTGAGTGTGATTTGGAGACTCAAAAACTGGTTCAGAGGTTGATGCTGAGAACACAGGTTCAGTTGTTGATGGGAAAGTGAATGTAGATACTGATGGTGATGGCATAGGGTATGTTTGTGATGGATTTTGTGAAGTCATTGTGAAGTTTTTGTGAGTAAGAATAGTAAAGTTTCTTTAACAGAGGCTCTCTCCAGGCTCTGATACCACTTGTAGGTCCAGCCCTAGATAGATCTTCAAGCCTGTTAAGGTTGTAGAGCACTTATGTAATCACAAGCAACTCTAAGAGAGACTCTAACAAATGAAACTATTGTTTATGCGGAATATAAACAACAGAGTTAAAGAATTACTAAAAACAATGATCCTCTATGGATCTTTTCTATTGATAATAAACGTGTTTTTCTAATGAATCAATCAGTTGCTTTCATCCAAGCCGTAGGTTTCTTAAATACCCATGAAACCCTAACTAAAAGCTAAAGTGATAAGTGTTATCACTTCCTAGGATATCTCATGCATATCCCTATTACTAACTAACTTTACTAACAACCCGGAGTAAGCATAATACTACCAGGAATAATATTGTTCTACCAGCAGGAATGACTTTTGTACTGCCAGTACTAACTATACTATTATCCTTACCAGTAGGAACTACACTACCAGCAGGAACTGTTTACTCTACCAGTAGGAACTACATACCTACTAGTAGTAACTATCTATTACAAAGTTCCTAACACTCTATGAGCTAGGATTTAACAAGATCACCATTCCTTTAATCCCTAAGATAGATTATAATCAAGTAATAAGGATACTTTATGCGGATGCTTGAATTGTGACAGAATTAATGTAACTATTCTTATACGAAGTACCAGCCTTAATGTCATAAGAATATATTCCTCTTTTGAGATAATAATCATTGCACTGAATAAAAAACCAACTTCTAATCGATTAATGAAGGCTAATACAGTTTTTCTATCATAAGGCTCGAACGCTCTTTATCTTAAGTTATTTTCTGTGTGGGTTAAGTGTCTTGAATTGATTTGTAAGTCACCAACAAACCCGTGCAGTCTCTCAGGCTAAAAACCCCCCGTTTACCTGTTAAATTAGGATTGTACAACCTAGGATAGCAATAGGTTGACATAGCTTATATAACCAAAAAGATAAATAAAATTGAGGAAGATTTACCTCGCTTTAAGTGTTCGACTACCCTACTTACCCAGAATCTACCCAAGTGACCAGTACGACTGCCCGTTAAAGTGTTGTTTTTGGTTAAGGCAACAAAATATAAATTTAAAACTTGAACTATCATAAACAAACACCACACAATGACACATCAGGTTTGGTGATGTTAAGCTTCTTCTGGTAACTCTTTACACCAAGCTGTAAATCTTCAACACATCTCTTAAGGATTAGGCTTCTTGTGAACATACGAAGAGCCACAATAAAGTCAACAATAACATTCCCGTCGAGGTGGAATAGCTTGTGTTGAACAGCAAGAAGAAGCATATCTTCAATGTTGTCCAGGTGTAGATGAACAAAGTCACCTTCTTTGAACTTATAAAGTTGTTGATCAGATCTTTTCACCATAATCTCTTCTAAGTGACCATATCCATGCAATTTCTTTACACTAACACTCTTCACACCAAGAATCGCCTTAGTAGAGTAAACATTTTGTTTAGAAAATTTATTTACCTGAGATCGGTACCACAGTTTACGTCTTTCACCCCAGTGCTTGATTCCCATTAATGTATCTTTGTCATACGCATGCTTGATGGTACTCCAAAGTGTATGGACCATGTATTCAATTCTTTTGATCTCATACCGAGCAGCCTTTGTCTTCGTAATGGACGTGATGTATGTTACCTCTGGATCAGAAGTCTTCAAATATTCTAGATCATTTTTGAAGAAGTAATCAGCAGCAACGGTTTGATAACCTAGGGTCCTTATAAAGGAAGAGGCTTGGAAAGATTAAACGGGTAACGACCTCCTTCTGGATTATTCCAATCAAGCTTGTCTGTTAAAGCATTGAAGCACTCTTGGAAGTTGTACTCAAGCTCGATACTGCTAGAGGACGTGCCTTTTAACAGATTAAAGGCAGGTCCTAACAAGATATCTTGAGTGAGATTTTCTATCTTAAGTCCATTCAACACGTACTTGGAGAAGTCAATAGGAGTGCCATGGGGTCCTTGAATGTGAGAGGATCCTTTGAAGCAGAACCATTTGATTGAAACCAAGGTTTGATGCGGGTTGATCAAGTGCAACCTATGCTTGTTTAATCAGGATCAGGATAAGGAGGCCTTGGAGGTTGCTTGAACCATTCTGGATTTAGATACTTTCTTCTTTGGGTTCTGAGGTGTCTTGTGGTTGATTATCATCACGATCTACATCATCCATAATCAAAACTCGGGTAAAGGTTCCTTCACCTGGTGTCCTTGTGCCCGAATCAACTTACCAGTATTAAGCCTTTAGTCGATCTTTAACCATTTGGGAGTTTCCTTGGTGGGAGAATGGCTTCTAGAAGACCATACTCTTTAGTTCTTATCCTCTTGGTCTTCTTACCCTTGTTTTGGTCCGAGCTGTGGAGGTCTTCGACATCATCATCATGCTTTCTCTTATGGTCTTTAAACTATTTTGTCCCCCCCCCCAAGCGGCGACTCCCCCCCCCCCCTTATCCATTTGCGTTTTCCATCTTTATAATCAATGCTTCCATAGTGCATGGTACAATCGATGAATGACAAGATTTCTACTTAAAAGACTGTTTTCATACATGGATTGTATAGAGCACATTTTAGATTCATACTCTTTAAGTAGTCCCTTGTTCCATTAGCTTGATGAAACTGGGCTTCCTTTTTGCTCTCAGCTTGTTCCTTCTTGATCTTGAGAATATCTAAAGGACTTTTCTCATATTCTTGTTCATCTGTTGGTGTTGGTTTCTTGGTTAACTCAAGAAAATGATGTAGAGAATATATATGAATAAGATCTGTCATGTGTTTCTGCAGTTCCTTTTGAAATACATCTCTGACTTTGGTATCAAGATAACTATCAACAACCATTAGAACTTGGGACTGGAGAACAGCAAGAGCTTGAGAAGAGTGATCAACAGTTCTTAGCTCAGACACATCTTTTTCTAATTTTGCAACTCTTAGTTCAACAGTAGAGAGTGCATCAGATTCATGAGCAGCAGTGATGATGGTTGGAGCATCGGTTGTGATTGGTGGTGTTAGGATTGGTGTTGGTGTTTGATATACGGTTGAGATGATAGGTGTCACTTGAGGTAAGGGGACAGCAATTGAAACTATAGTTTCAGTGACAATTTCTGGTATAGGTGGAAGATTAGTTGTCTCTAGAATCACTGATACAGGAACCTTTTGTACAGATGGAGACTGGGCTTGAGGAGTTTCTTATTGAATAGGAATATCCAGCAAAGAACTAACATTTGTATCTGCAGAATCCTTAACAATACTAACTAAGGAAGAATGAGAAGAAAGTTTAAGGAATTGATCACCAAAACCTGAAGATACAGATAAGCTTGAGCTTGATGGAGGGAGTTCGGTCTTTTTGGCATCATCCTTTTCTTCTGAAGTCTTTTCAGCTTCTTCCTTTGCTGCATCAGTAACCTTTTCTTCACCTTTATCAGACTCTTCAACTTTAGCATCTTTCATTTCTACATCCTCATCTTTGCGCACATGTATATGTACATAGATAATCCTCAACTTTATCAGATTCAGTTTCGTCATCTGCATCTTGTGTATCACTGACATGATCATCACCTTCGTCATCAGCATCACTGTCTTTATCATCCTTCTCAACATCATTATTATCATCATCAGAAAATTCACTATCTTGTTCATCTCCCTACTCAAGAATGACCTTATCTTTAGTAATGTCCTTTTCCTCATCGGGAACCCTTGTTTTAGCACCAGTTCCTTCACTTGAGATAGCATAGACGATTGGTGGACTCATCAGGAACCCCTGGTTTACTACCAGTTCCTTCATTTGAGCCTTTAGTACCTGGTTGTCTTCTTCTTGTCTTCTTACTTTCCTTAAGAGCTTGCATAATGTCTGCAGCTTCTTGTTCTTGTGGAGTAAGAGATGGAGCACCTTTAAGCTTAGTCTTTGAAGTGGCGGGTTTTGAATTTGGAGTACTCTGATGTGATCTTGAAATGACAAGCACTCTAGAACTCTGCCAACAAGACTTCTTCTTAGAAGATTCAGGGACAGATTCAGACACGATCCTAGCATATGTAGCATGGACTTTCCTTGCTGCTTCTGCTTCTTCAAATTTAGTTTGGCTGATAGACTTAGCTAACTCTAAAGCAACATCTGGATCATCAGAAATAATGTTGTCATCAGCAGATAGTGTGGCTTTCTTCTTGACCCTTCTTTTACTAGAAGTCTTTTTCTTAGCTGGTTCAGGTCCGGGTTCAGACTCTTCTGATACATCTACATTTCCTGAGCTCTCAGCATCTACATGCCTTTTGAACCTTGCCTCTGTTTTCTCAAGTGGGTGGGATCTGATTTGTTAAATATTTGATGAACATCTGATATAATTCTGAACGTTTAATTGCATCAGTCAGCATCACATCAGGAATGGGAAGTCTATATTCCTGATAGTCTTCACCTATTCTGACAAACTTCAACCTGTTTACAATCATATCATCTATGATTGTATGATAGTGCTAGTGATTGAGGTTGGTGAGAGACTTGTGTTGTTTCAGGAAGTAGTTGAGATGATTAGGTAAAACGGGGATTATGGCATGTTCTCACGGCTTGATCTCTTTTCTTTTCTGTGATCATTCTGGTAAGCAAAGTCATCCCAAATCAACTCAGGATAGTCGACATTTTCTTTGTTGAACATCCCCCACATTATGTCAATTCTAGACTTTCTGAGTTTGTCATTGCTTGCAGTCTTTCCAGAGAGGCACTTGTTGATTATAGCTACCAGAGTTCTCCAAGGCTAGTGCATATGATCCACTAACATGTTGGTGTGCCTGTTCAGTAGACCCTTGTAGCCAAGATCAATGAGAAAGGTGAGTGCAGTATCATCATCTAGAACATCTGTGAAGTCTACACCTTCCACTGTTGGACAGATGTCAAGGATTGTCCTAAAGACTTCAGCATTGATAGTACACTTCTTGTTGGCTAAGAGAAATTCATACGAATCGGTGTCTTGAACCTTCTTGATGGTGTAACAGAATTGCTGCATAAAGATTTTTGGGAAATCTGCAGATATAGTAAAATCCTTGAAACACGTAGAATTTTTTATTATGTCAATGACCACTTGAAATGTCTCTTCCTTCTGTGGCACAGTGGTTTCCAATCTGATATTGGTAGAGCTGATCTTGACACTCTCAGCAGAAGGAACCCACTTTTTCATCACGAGCAGCAACTTGGTTGTTTTCTTTGAGGAGTTCATGATTCTGCTTAAGAAATTAACCAATCAGTTAAAAATAACAGTATATATGTTACTGAGATAACTTGTTTATTCTTTGATATATGAATGGTCTATGATTATGTTTCATGCACACTGACAGAATTACTACACTCTAATAATATGTGAGAACTAAGGTCAAATTCACACATCAACTCAAAGTAGTCAAACATGACATTTTCTAAGGAACTTAGGACAATACAATCATTAAAGCGACAGCAAATGAACCATTCATGCAAAGCAAGTTATGAAGCATGACACTAAGTATTACACAAATTTTAAAAAATTTGGGCAGAGTTACTTTTCGTATTATTGTCATGTTTCGCTTGAATTTGTACCTTGTCATGTTCGCTTAACGGTCCTTACATGTTTCGCTTGTGAACAAAGATATACATGTTACCGCTTAGTGTAGTAGGTTGCATTTTTCGCGTCACACAAAGGAATACATGTTTGGCTGATACATGTTTCGCTCATATGAACAGAAAAACATGTTTCTCGTTAGAATAGAAGAACATTTTCGCTTAGAAAACTGTTTTCGCTCCAATCAAGCAAAACAAGTTTCGCTATATTCAAGCCAAACATGTTTCGCTCCTATCAAAAATACTTAAATCCAGGTTTTACCAATTAAAGACCTATAAGTATTACTCACAAACATCACAAATACAATGATAACATCACATAAACACTTAACTCATGATTTAAACAACGTTATTAGCAAGCTACTCAAGATTCGAGCACACATAGGAAATATACTAATGGCAAACATGCTAAGAGCCTTTTACAGGACATATTGTAAACACAAGGGGTCTATAACAGTTTGCAAACACATGTCACGTCTTATAATCAAACTTATTGCCATTCTTATTATACTAACGCCCTGAATTCATTCTTTTTCAAGTAAAAGAGCATGTTAGAGTAGCACAAGAATGATCAGACTACACATCTTTACACAATCCCACAACTATTCCACTTTAAAGTACATGTTTCGCTCTATTCATATCAAAAAAAATCAATAGATCTCACTGATTAGTTAGAGATATCTAAAACTGTTTCATAGGCATCTAAGACGCACCCTTACAAGCAAAACCCCTCAACTAATTAGACAAAAAAACTACAACTTTTTACTTATGAACCCTAATACGTTTTTTAATTGATTATCGGGTGCAAAAAGGGAGTTAGTAACTAATTCTTTTTACCAAATTTATGTTAAAGAGATAATGAACAAGTATTAGTGTACCTTTAGTCTTGAAAACAAATTTTCTAAAATTAATGATCGATCCAAACTTAGTTGGGGATCATATAAACAACAAAACCAAGCACACCTCGCTTATCAAACCAAGGCTGAAACTTACGTCGTTAATTAAAATCAAAGTATATGTCGCACTCAAATACATAATTATACCAATATTCAAAACCGAGAAAAATATTTTTGTACTAAAGATCCAAAACATACGTCGCTAACTAAAACCAAGATAGACGTCAATAATCAAATTCGATATATATATTTATATCATTATCCAAATCAAAATACTCATCATTATTCAAAACCAAAATACACATGTCGCCCTTCCGGTCTCATTTAATAATGCCTTACTGGTTGTAAAAAATAATCCGAAACACATTAGATCTCCTAATTATCTTACGATATTGTTACACATGCCACATAATCACATAAGTACCTATTGTACGCTCGCCATCTTTTACATGATGACTCGATGAATTGGCCTCATACAAAGGCATTCGTCACGCCCGCTCTCAACCAAGCATTGGCGTGAAGTTTTTAGCATAATCATTCATTCTGACACTTAGGTTTATACCCCTCCAGTCACATTTTCCTCATCGTACCGAGCTTGCCACAAAGTCAAGCCACCTCGATGATAATTCCAACATAAACACGGCTAATTCTAATTTACGTCACTCACTCTCATGGTACTATCTAAGCCACAATCGTCACCAGACTTTCGCGATGTCTACCCACCTTATCACGTCCTAAATCTTCACTTGGGCGATTATAACCATTTACTTACAACCTAACGGCAGTTACCAGGCCACGAAAAAGTGACATAAACGCTCACTACAATTATAAGCACAAAGCACATAATAGCACATATTCCACATAATCGGCGGCGACAATCCGCTACAACACATATGTCAAATTGACAAACAAAATCAATTAAGAAAACAATGAGCATCATGGACTTATTGCTCGTTCGACGAAAATCAAAAATTTCAACGTATTTAACATGTGACTGACTGAACATCGTTGGCTTGGTGCCCATCCTCATCGCGTACATCATTGATGAATCAATCATCAAGTCCTAAATACCACCTTTCCCTCATTCAATACTGCCCAAGACTTAAAGACGTTGGCGTATTTTCGTGTGTGTTTCCTCCAGTAATGGAAACGGACATTACCATTTTGCTCTTTTGTCTCATCAAATCTGTAAACCCAACACTTAGTGCCTTATTCTAATCTTCGACGACATCAGGTATACTTACAACTATACTACCACTACATTTCATTCTGGGAAAAGAAGTGTTTTTTATGGTCGCCAGTTGATACATCAAAGGTAACACGCATCTAGTGTAGGAGAAGTCTTCTCCATTTCTTACTTTCAACCTCGGGACTAACCATCTCAGCTTCCACCACCTTAGGAATCTTTACATTCCAAGAAGATCCCTTCTCAGTGTCGGTATCCGGTTTCTTGGTATCTCATCATCTAACCACCTTATAACTTCTCTATGACTTTCGGGTATGTCTACGTGTCCATGCTCGATGGCACTCTATACCTTTACTAATTCTTGAGAAATTGTCGTTACATGACATACAACATCCAATCTCCACTTTTGACTACCGGTCTATATCACTTGGACCTAGACCTTATTACGTTTCTAGACACACTCATTCTGGACAAATACCGTCGACATTTTCTCTCCGGGATGACTTGGTCATAATGACCCGCATGAGACTCTTTCCATGCAGTCGATAAGAATAGGGTTTCTTGCATATGAATCCGTAACAGGGTAAACATATTTTCTCCTTCCGGAAGCTTGACCCAAACATTTATCTCAATCACCAAGCGTTTTAATGGTGACGATTTATTCGACATAGCGTGGTTCTTCCTAAATTATGCATAGTTGATCAAGTTATGCATAATTGAGGACCAAATGACATCATGTCCCTCCTAGTCAAAACGTTTCTTTTCAATACGCTACATGCGTAAGTCATTTTCTCGGCATAAAAAAATTTAAAATAAAATAAAAATATGATTGTTTCAAAAGAGAGAAAAGAAGATAGCATCATTCCATCTTCCATTCTTATTTTTTTTTGAAAGAAGATTTGTTTGACACCACAGGGTCATTTTATGAAATTTAGAAAACACATTTTCCATGGTTTACACAAACAGGTTATACAATGAAATTAGTACAATTTGCGCAATGACATTTGTCCAACACACAAATTCGTTATTGCAATCCTTAAATTTTAAAATCATCAATTCGCAAGACATCATTTGATACAGTTTGGTCAACGGTCACAACAAGTTTCAAAAATAATACCCACTCATGGACAATGCAAGCAAGTATCATACGCGTGCGAAAGATCCATCAACCGAAATCATTTCACACTAGGGGTTAAGTCAATCTCTCCATGAGTCAAATGTCTTGAGGTAACTATGACCTCCAA
>BQNB010047522.1:0-43069 GCA_026074375.1 Tanacetum coccineum | reverse complement strand
AAAACTAGTTCTCAAAACTACACTTTTACTATAAAATAAGCTTCATTTTAATACAGGAAGTTAACTATAAAATAAGCTTGTTTGTCTGTTTTTAGCTTCCCTGTTATTGCAAAGCAATTATGTTTGGGTCTTGAAAACTTGGACTGCTAGGCCAGTTGAAAACTTGTTGGCTTATCCTTGCACTGCTAGGGCAGTTGAAAACTTGTGGGCTTATACTTTGACTGGTAAGCCTCTTGAAAACTTGTGGGCTTATACTTGGACTGCTAGGGCAGTTGAAAACTTTTGGGCTATTACTTTGACTGTTAGGCCTCTTGAAAACTGGTGGGCTTGCTAGGCCACTTTTTAACTTGTGGGCTTATTTCCCATTGTGCATAAATATAATTTTCCCTGTATTATATTGCAGCCATGCCATTTATATCGGTTACTTGACATGGCGATATATTTGCAACAATGTTATTTGTAACAAATACCATGGCGGGGCATTTTAAGTTTTTGTTGTAATGCAGCCATGGCGGTAAACCTCCCATATTTGTTATCACATATTATGATGTTTTGTTGCTTTGCTGAAATTGTATAAGGCACTTCAATAAGAGGTAACAGAGGGGGCTATGATGAAAATTATCTGATATAATAATTCAAACAACGAGATTTTCCGTATCTTGGTATGGCGTTTCTAATTCTAGTTGGAATGCAGCCATAGCGGTTAAGTCCAATAAATTTTGGTTTATTATTAAAGATTTGAGCCTAGTTCTCAAAAGTCAAAACAACAATTTTAAAAGGAGTAATAATTTTTCCAAATTATTAGTCCTCAAGGTCTACACTAGAAAGAACTGTAATTTCTCATTTTATTTAATAAGATTTTTTCCTAAAAAAACTGAATTGGGCAAAAAGAATAAGTGATTGCATAGCTCATACTTGACAAAAAGAATAAGTGATTGCATAAGTCACCTTGTGGGATTATTTCCCATTTATGCCAATCTCTTATATGCCTTTTATTTGGAAAAGATTTATCGTTGTTGCCAATCTCTTATATGCCCTTTAATAAGTTAGACATAAATGGCATACCTGATAATTGTACTGGTAAAGCCAGTTTTAAATTTGTTTGTTAATTTCCCATTTTATTTAATAAGAGGTATATCCACAAAATCCTGAATTTGGCAAATAGAATAAGGTATTGCATAGCTCATACTTGGACTGGTAGGCAAGTTGAAATTTTTTCCCCTACAGGTAGTAAATAAGTCTGCCAGGAAGTTAATACAAGAGGTTAACTATCAAATCACATTATTTTGTTTATTTGTCTCCTTTTTTCTGAATATATTTATCATACGCTGTCAAATGTAAATTTAAATTTTAACCTGCTGTATTTATAAGTATACCTATACAGAAAATTTATCATATACAGAAAAAATACAAAATTTATGAATTAAAATTTACATTTACATAAAAAATATAAATGTATGAATATTTGTAAAACCATTAAATTTTTTGGCAATTAGTCCTCTTAGACAAGACCCAACTGTTCATTAACTTGACACCCTTCTTAATTGTGATTATTTTATTAATATAGTTCTTCTATTTAAGGGTGTAAGTAGTTTCATTCTTCACACGACCAATCCTTCTCTACTACTACTATCCAAAAAAATGTTAATTTTGTCTCAAATTTCTTTGGCTTGTAACTCCATTGTCTTGAAAGATGTTTTGTCTATCATGTTTGAAAATGACAACGACATTGACTTGAAACTAGTTAGTGACATGCATACCACGTTGGATGCCATTGGTATGCGTATTAGGCTAAGGGGTGAGCTTATCTTAGAGGTTGAAAAGCAGGGTTACTCACCAGAAGTGTATGAGAGTTTGAAGTTGCTTAAGGATCTTCAGGAAACTGACAATGCGAAAGCAAGGTCATTCATGAGAGTTATCAATGAGACTGAGATTAAGATCCATGAAAAAATTTCATTGGTTGTTCAGTTTCGTAAGAAATAAGAATGTAGCTTCATGCGGTGATTCCCAATGTGCTCCCTCTAGGTGTCTGTCAAGTTTCCAATGTCCTTATGTTTGATTATGGTCTTTTATTTTATTTGTTTAAAAGTAGGCTGGTTGATGTATGGTGTTTGTTGTGTGGTTGTTTTATGGTTGATGTATAGTCTAGTCAGGTGTCGTTTGTACCTTGTTTATGAACGGTGATGTAATAAAAATAATTTTATGTGTTATTATGCTTTGTGTTGGACCGAGATGCTTTTCCTGTGATGTTTTTATTTACTCCCTGACTCAATGGCTGTGGTGATACATTGTCTGTCTGAATAGTTAAAATAATAAGAATGTATGTATCTTGGCGGGTTCCCCCACTTTTATGTATGGGTTCCAATTTTATCAACCTTTGCACTATGTTGATGTTATGAGATTATTTTATTGACATTTGTTTATATATTTTTTAAGGAGTATCAAGCCAAAGTCATCATTACAAGTAAATTAAAATACTTTTGTTTATTTAAAGAGAAATTGAATGAAAACAGAAGGGAGCTATTTAGGAATACGTGTTTCGGCAAATGGTTGGATATATATTTTTTTGACCATGAAACACATTTTATAGATTACATCCTACAGAAACAAGTTTTTGTGGATGATGCTCACTATGATATGCCACTGATATATAATGTCGAAGGTCGCTTTTTACATTTTGGCTGTCCGGAGTTTTCTCTTATATCAGGGCTACTTTTTGGATGTTATAGTTTTAGGACATTCAAGACAGGGGATGTTAAATTTGTGTCGAGAGTACTACCGCATAAGTTAGGGTTAAAAGTAACTAATTTAGACCTTTTAGGAGTTATTGAGGATGAAGAGTTATTTGGTAAGTTAGTTGATGATGATGCCGTACGTGTTTGTCTTTTGTTAGCATTAGAGGTAATTTTCATGGGGAAAAAGTTAGTTGATGAAGTTCCTGATACACTAATGTGTTTGGTTGAAAACCTTGAGGTTTGGAATGACTTCCGATGGGGTGAGTACATTTGGAGGCATTTGTACGACCAAATTTTGAATTTAGTTAATAAAAATAAATAGGAGCATCTTCAAGGTCTCTGTAAATCCAGGAATTATGTTCCAACATATACTCTGTCTGGGTTTGTTTGGTCTTTCAAGGTTAGTATAATATTATTATAATTTTGTTTAAATGTTGGATATACCAATATTTTATTAATATATATATTTTTTGCAAGATTTAGATTCTTGAAACTTTTAAAGGAAGCCATAATTGGTGGAATAGGGACCTTGAAATCATACCACGGGGAGTAGCGTGGTCAAGGAAGCAATTGTTTAAAAGATCTGATTATAGTTTATTATTTGGAAAGGTAAAATAAATTTATCAATTTAATATTAATTATATTAATCATATTGTCGACCAGGTAAAATAAATTTATCAATGTTTAATGATATTTTTTTTGCATTTTTAAGGACTCGACTGTGAACCTTGATCTTACACCGACCAAATCAGAGCACCAATCTAATTGGTATAAGTTTTTTCGCGAGTATTACACTGCCTACATACCAAGGAGTGCTCCGACAAGATACCCAGATCTGTTCGATGATTATCTAAAGAAATTGGCAGCATCACACAAGCGTGGAAAGCTAGATACTAGAGACTTACCCATTATTCGTAGGTGTGATACTACTAGTGTTGAAGAGATTAGGGTTAGGGATTGTGTGATTTTCGAGCTAAACTATCGTGTATACAAACTTGAGACTATTATTAAGGTGACTTCTAATACAAACTTATAAACCGCAACTTGTGCTTTATAAAAATTTAATAAGTTATATTTATTTACATTGCAGGTTCTTGGTCATGAACGCAAAGGAGTACTTTTGGTAAGAGATGACATTACGATATATTAACATTGGCACTTATTTTCAGTTAATAATGTGTGATAAACTTATTTGTGAACACGGGATAAATCGTTTGTGGCTGATCTTTTTTTGAATATTAGCTCGGAATATTTGGATGCACTTAATGAAGAATTTCATGAATTATACCAGACCTCTTTTATTGATAATCGACCAGCTGAAAATGGTTTAGATTATGATGACGATTTAGTCAAGGTAATATATTTTTGTATCAAGTAAATGTTTATTGGTTAATATACAATTAAATGTTAACAATATCAATTTTAACAAGATTATCTTATACAAGAAGAATTGAGGGTGAAACAAGAAGAGGAAGAAAGGTGTCGTTTGGAAGAATTTAAGATGAAGGAAGCTTTGTTTCTAAGTAGCTTGAAAGAGGAGGTTAGGGCACGTGAGGAAAAAAATTGCTAAAATATGAAGAGGATAAGAAGAAAAGGAGACACAATCTTATGAACTCAGATCATTGGAAAGTTTATAGGTCAAAGATTACCAACGGGAAAATAAGTCAACGGTCTGGTGCATTTTCAGCTTATTATTGGGGAGACACCTTTGTTAATGCTGAAAAGGATAGACCCTTGAATGCCTTAAATGACCAAGACATGACTCAATTTCTTAAAGATGTTACCCCTTGGGTCAAAGTATTTAGTTAGTCTATTTTTACATACTTACTTTATTAAAAAAATCAACATCTAATATACGGGTTTTAAGTTTATTTTTTTATGTTGGATCTTTCACGTTATCAAAATAGGCTACTGACAGATGAACATTTAAAGCGAGTTTGACATCTTTCTTAGTCATCAATGTAACAACCGTGACTTGAGCAGGTTAGTCAAACCATTAGTGTTGACTTATGTGTCTGTTGCAACATACGGTTTATGTGATTTTATGTGTTATACGTGTTTATATGTGTTTGTGTGGGATATGTGAGATTGGATAATCAATCCATTGAGCATGTGATGTTCATTAGATTAGATTTGTGTTAAATTTGTTGAGTTATTTCGTTCATTTTGGAGTGACGAGAATATGGATTATTGAGGTTTTAGCGTTTTTTTTTGTGTTTAAATGTGTAAGTAATTTATACCATATACGTATTTTTGTGTTAGTAATTTAAAGATAAAGTTCTAGGTTTTAGAGGTTAAGTTAAGAGAAATGAGTTATTTGATAGAGAAATTTTATTTTTATCACTTATAGTGATGGAATTGGAATTCAATATTTTGATAAAAATTGTTCTGGTTTATATGTGGTTGTCTAGGTGATGGATAAAAATGTGAGCGGGTCATTTGTTGAAGAATATGGAGTTGTTCAAAATATGAGTGTTTTGGTAAAAATTATACATATTTAGAAAGTGATTTTGGAAATAAAATGTTATTTTTAGAAGCGTAAATACGTTAGGTTTGCGAAAGAATGGGTTTTGGAGATAGTTTGTGGTTTTTCTATTAATTATCAAAACTTCAAAGTTCTTTTATGTATAATAATAAAGATAATAAATAAAAGAAAAAATTTATTTTATGGATGAATAGTAAAAAAAAGAAAAGGTAAAGAAGTCCAAGTAGGCTCAAAATTTTAGATAATTGGTTATCAATTTGCCTATATAAGCAAACCAAGGATTAGAAAATATAGATTTTTTTCTCCCCCTTGCTCCTTGGTCGACCGAATCCTCAAGAGAAAGAAAAAAAAAGTTTTTGTTTTATCAAGTTATTTAACGGTAATACAATTCTATATCTTGGTTTAATCTTTTTTGTTATCCATTTAATTTTTGTAATCTAAACATGATGGATTAAGTTTTATCATAAAATTTAATTAGGTTTTCTTAATTAGGGTTTAGTCTACTGTAATTAATGGTGAATTAATGATTAGGGTTCATAATTGTAAGTGGTTATGAGTTTTAATTCGGAATTAGGGCTTGAATTATACGTTTTGGTGTTTAATTAATGAGCATAATTTAGGTCAGATTGTTGGGTGAATATCTCCATGATGGAGAATGCAAACGACATGATTATTTTTTTTAAACGAGGAATTAGTGCTTGAATTATGCGTTTTGGTGTTTAATTAATGAGCATAATTTAGGTCAGATTGTTGGGCGAATATCTCCATGATGGAGAATGCAAACGACATGATTCTTTTTTTTAAACTGTATATTTTTGAATCTTCTTTCCATAAAATCTAGCCTCGAAGGTTTTTATGGTCGGGAAGGGGGTCAAATGTTTTTTACAAGACTCGTTGTCAAAACTATGTTTTCAGACGAATTTTGAGTCAACTTATGTGAGGTTGAAAAACCCTACTTAAGAGTGTTTTTAATTTATATCTTTTACATAATATAACTTTCATATGTCTATAGTATATACCAGAAAGGGGTAAATATTATGAGGCACATCCAATCTGCCACCCCCCCCACCCCATCACCTACTCTTCGTTTCGGGTTTTTTTTCGTCCTGTCAAAACAAACACCCCCCCCATATTTTAGTGTGCATCCCCCTTCCCACCCCACACACAGTCGCAAACGAAATTGACCCTAGTTGTAAGTGATGTTCAAAGGTCATAATTAGGGGTTGATTGAAGGCCCCATGTGCTTATGGGGGAATCTTATTTTACACTTGTGGAGTTCAGGTTTGTGTATTTGTGTGGGTGAATTATGGATGCACTGCGTTTTGGTATGGGTTTGGGGTAGTGCAAGCTTGGGTAAAAATTGCTTTTGTCGATGTATTGTGGTTAGTGTGTTAAATTTAAGTTTGGGGTTGGTTTTAAAGAGTAATTATAGATATAATGAAGGTGCTTTTTTTTTTTTTATTTTTATATTTTTTTTAATATATAAAAAAAATAATATAAAATTTTTTAAATGTGGGTGAGAGAGTCTTTTTTTTTTAGAGAAAGTGTACTACTATTAGGTTTTTCAGAGAAAATACCTCCATGTACCATATCGTTTAGATGTTATTTGGTACTCCATCCATTAGGGTTGTTATATTGGATTAAGCCAAAGTTTAGGACTACCGATGGTAACATTAGCTTTTATTGTGTTTTGTTGTAAGGAAGGGTTTGGAATTGCTTGTTAGCTGCGCTAACAGTGTGGAGTGTTCATTGACTATCTTTTCTAAGATTTTTCATTGGGGGTGGAAACGACGCTTGGTATTGTGATGTTTATTATGTGTTTATTTGATGGTTGAGCTTAAAAAATGCATGGGATCATGTTCTCTTTTTGTGGTCATTAACTTGTATGTGTTGAATTGAATTGACAAGTGGAGCCGGGTTGGCTTGGATCGTGGGATCGTTCCTTCCCCACTTGGGTTGAGCCGAGCTATTTTTGAGTTGAGCTATTTTGTTTGAGCTATATCTGATTTAAATTGATGTTGATTGAGATGATTGATTTGTAGTATGTTGATTGTTCATGATTATGCATGCAACTGTTTATCTTTATCACAGTAATGTTGGAATTGTTTTGAAATGTTTTGAGGTTGGTGTCTAAAACCTATGGCATCTCACCAACCTAGTGTTGACGTGTTTTTAGCATCGTGTTCAGGTACTCAGGTGATTCGAAATTGTGTTAGGAGAGTTGCTAGTGGACATTATGATGCAAGTTGAAGATCTATGATTTTGCTATGTCGTTTTATTTGAGCAATATGTTGATTTGATTTCTAGACTTTGTTTTGATATTATAAGACTTGTATGGATGGTAATCCTTATCATTCATATTTGGTCGTTGGTTTTTTTGTTGGATGTTATCATGACACGTTGTGTCTTTGCATTTATTACACTATTTTAGTATTCCTCTATAAAGATACCATGTGCTATGTTAATATCTTTCTTGTTTATGCTCGCGTTTCGCCTTGGACGGGGTATTTAAGATTGGTATTCAAGCCAGGTTGTGAAATTAGTGTGTTGGAACCCTAGACTAATAAACATAGGAGTCCTGGAAGTAGATGCATTTAGGGCGTAAGTGTTTGTGTACGTATATATTGTATGTTTTCGCCTATCTATAAGCTTGAAAATTCTTCTCTTATTTTTGATTTACGACTATGTACTATGAAATAATTTACTTTTTTCATTATGGTGGATTCTAATAGTATCACCCTTTGTTTTTTCTTTTACTCATGTCTTCCCCTACCATTAGGAGATAATCATTGGGAGCTTGTTTACGATTGGACGCCGCGAAGTTGGGTAGTTTGTGGAGAGAAAAGTCAAAACTCAAGCGAGGCCCAAATAAGTTTATTTAATTTTCCTACATCGCATGTCGTTTGCTATAATCGAGGATTGCTTTTATATTTTGGGTCGCGATGTGACTTCTGTTTCGTTTAGTCGATTGGGATTTTATGGTTCGTTAGATGGATTATTATGTCTGAGTTATATTTCATTATTATCTATGTGCTATGGTGGTAGATGTGTGTTTTCATTGAGATGTGTTGTTTGGAATTAAGAACACGTGTGCAAAAGGTGAAATTATAAAATTATGGTCTGCGAACATAATTATAAAGGCTACACACACGGTGAAATTGTGAAACTTTGAATTGCTTTGATCATTGTTGTTGATTGTATGTGTTATATAAGGATGTAAGTTTGGATTGTTAGTTAATTGGTAGTGTAGATGTGATGGGTGATCTGTTAGAGGATGGTTGTGTGACGAGAAGTCCGCTCTAACTGAATTTGGCAAATTTATATTAGGTGGGTTGCATTAGATGTAAGGTTCCCTTTCATCTATCGTTTGTAGTTACATCGGGATACCGTTGGTGTGGTTGTCACGATTATTAAGTTGGTTCGTTTAGCTCGTTTGATTCATTGAGAATTTATCCAAACCGCTCGTGTTGGTATTATAGGGTGTTATCATTAGAAATGGTGTTCTACGTCTCGCTTTGATTGTTTTTCCTTTTGTATAAGAGGTGACCGTACTTTTTGGTTTGGTTCTAAGACCTTTTGGTCAATGGATGAGTTTTTTGGTGTTTGTTTGGTTTGAAAGAGTTCTTGTCGTGTTCGTTTTACAAAGTAAATAATATTATGGTATTGGAACTCTTAAGGTATTTTGGGAGAAGTCTATTTTGCATATCATGACGTCTCGTGTTTTTTTTGTTTGTTACGAGTTATAAATTCTTTTTCAAAGTATTTTGTTTGTTGTCTATATCATATTTATTTAGGTGTTAAAAATAACTTTCTTTCGAAATAATTTATATAAATAAAATGCAACACATTTGTTTTAACCATCTTTTGTTTCTTTTTATAAATCATAATTAAAAAAGTTTATGAAAATTTGATTTAAATTTATTTTTAATTAAAATTATTGGCTGGCATTACTAACTATAGGCGTTCTATTGCTTTAAATTGAATTGTATAAGGTTATGAGGGAAAGTTTCCTTGGGTAAAAAGTCAGTTTTGGTAAAAAGGTTCTTAATCTTTTAATTAATGGGTCGTGGTACGTGGTATTATTCATTTGGTGTCTCTAGCATCATTGATGCGTTTGTTAGGTCTGAAGTTCATTCGTTATGTCGATATTTATATTCAGTTGTTTCTACTTTTGGGATTATGTGATTTTTGGGTCCATACCAATTGGTGCATGTAAAGTTTGGTATTTGCTCATGGCGTGATTCTGAGTGATGTCTTGGTCTTATCTTCCTGAGTGGTGCGATTAATAGTAGCGAAGCGAATGGATTTATTCGAAATCCCAAGTTGGAATTGAAGAGTTTTTGTTTTACTTTTGATTTAGTACCTTATAGTTGTGGGAAACGTCTGTATTGCTTGGTAGGAAGAAAGGTGAGTAGTTTGAAATGTGCATAGATTATCTCGAGTAGAGTGAGATAGAAAATTCGTATGTAAATGTCACCACATGGAGGGTGCTCGGGGGAATGACGTAGCTGATTGTTTTTTGGATGCGTAATGGACCGTTCAAGTTTACGGCTTTTTGCCTTTTGGGTTCTCTAACCAATGCCACTAGCGGTTTTCATGGAGTTTAATGTGATCGGGGTTTTATTTGTGCATGGGCCGTATATTGGACTAGCTAGTTAACGTATTATATATTCTCGACGTTAATTTTAAACCGACCGAAGTACTAAGGAGGAGTTTACGAGTCGACGTTGAAGTTGAATCGTGGAGACACTGAAGAAGGAGATGAATTGTAAATGAAGTTTTACAAACAACGTGGAGGCTTTCTAGATGTGGAAGGAATCAATATGGGTTTATGAGCCGATCTTGGCATTGCCTGGAAGCGCAAACGATTTGTAGTATTAATATCACACGAAGTAAGGAATTTGGAAAGCATGTTTGGATAATAGGTGAGAAGGTGAGATGCTTGTACGCGCGACAATGAAGGATCTTATAAAGGATTATATAACTAACGTGTAGGTTTTGCACTATAATGCTAGAGGCATTAAGTGAACGAGACGTGGAGAGTGATCTATATGGATCATGAACGTTTCAAACACACTTTCAATCGGAAGGATTGAACATGAGGCAGAGTCGATGGATGAAGTTATTTAGTGAGTATGGTTTCAACAAGTACATCTGGGAAAGGGATATGTGAGTTGGTGAATTGTGGAGTAGGAATAAGAAGATGTGAAGCCAAGAATGAGTTCTGGATTGACGTATGACGATCCAAGCTAAGATCGAGAAAAGGATGTTGGTGGTGTAAAATAAGATGTCCAAAGCAAAGAACGTGTCAACATAAGATGTTGCGTGGCTTGGACCAACGAGTGTGAAAAGAGGTACGGATGGGAGTAGGATCATATTGGCTATTGAGAGGCGTATACGAGTAAAGTATTCTCTATCCATCTATGAAGGCGGATTGCACTTAGTGTGGTCTTAGTTTTTCAAAGTGGTGGTCGAGTATGAGAAAATTTAGCTAGTTGTGATAGCAAGTATTTAGCGTATTCGAGAGTGGAAGTTGAGTATCAAGGGTCTTCAGGATTGTTGCTACAACCTGAGTTATCCGAGTAGAAGTGAGAAATGATAACTAAAGATGTTATGGTCAAGTTACCAAGTTTGAGTAGTGGATACAGTGCGATTGGGTGTAGTCAAATGAAGACTAAGTCACCCATATCTAGCTATGCTTAGGACTTGTATTGTGGATGTTAGAGTAGTTGGGATACTTATCTTTTTTTGAGATGAGTTTTTCCCTAAGGTGGGGATATCATTTGGGTATGAGATGTGCTTCACTTGAAGCATTGTGTGGAAAGGAATGTAGGTTTTACCTTTATATGGGTTGTAACTGAGACATTCAAGATTGAATGAACCGAGTTTGGTTCTAAGATTTATCCTAGTAAAAGGGTTTAACTGTTAGACTTGAGGCTGGTAATGATGTTGTTACTTAGTGTATTCAGTTTGAAGGTTTGTATGATGTTTCGAAAAGTTAGTAAGTTGATACCAAGTTAAGAAGGTCCATTTTGAGATTTTGTTTTTTTTTTTTTTTGAAAGGTTATTGGTGGATATTAAACTAAAGGAGTTGTGGATTGTGTGCATGACATGTTTAGGTGTCAAATTCGAATTTTTGGTTTTGCTATAAGAACTTTTAGAAGTAAAATAATGTACATTGAGTTAGATTTCGATGGTAAAACTAAGTATCCACATTGTTCGTTGAGCAAGTGATCCATTGAGAGTTTTAATTGAAGTTGGGTACGTATGGTTTCTTATTGACCTTAATATGCCCTTAGATGTGTTTGTGATTTTAGTTAAAGTTATTTTATGAATAAACTCGAAGTCGAGCCGATTCTTTAAAAATGTTAGGTTTTGTAACAACTTATAACGTGGTTTCAAGACAGTTCTTGTTTGATGAGTTGGGAGACCGGGTTGTAAATGACGTTGTTTGTGAAATGTTAGGTTTTGTAACAACTTATAAAGTCATTAGCAGTTGGATTCGGTTTGTGAAAGTTTGTTGAGTTTAAGGTTGACAAGACTCTTTGTTTTGTCAAGGAACCGTTGAGTTTGTAGACCGAGAGGTCAAGAGTTTAAAGCGTAGTAAGATAGTGTTAGTACAATTTCGTTGGTTTTCGAAAGCGTGGCCTGGTGATTTACTTGGGAACGCAAGGATCAAATGAGGATTAAGTGTCCTCAGTTGTTTGTCAATAGTGATATTGCCTCGAGTTGTTATATATAGGGAAAGAGATTTTATCAAGGTGGAATAAATTGTAACAATCGTGACTTGAGAGGTTAGTCAACCATTAGTGTTGACATTATGTGTCTGTTGCAACGTACTGTTTATGTGGATTTTAAGTGTTATACTGTTTATATGTGTTTGTGGGGGATATGTGAGATTGGATAATCATCCATTGAGCGTTGATAGTCCCTTTTAGGGATTGTTTTTTTTGATTTTGTGGTGTTTAAAATTTGTTGAGTTCATTTCGTTCACTTTTGAGTGACGGGGAAATGATTATTGAGATTTGAGCGTTTTCGTGTTAAATGTGTAAGTATTATTACGTATACGTATTTTTGTGTTAGTAATTTAAGATAAGTTTAGGTTTTAAAGGTTAAGTTAAGAGAATGAGTTATTTGATGGAGAAATTTCTTTTTTATCATTATAGTGATAATGGAATTGATAGTAGTATTTTGAAAAGAATTGTCTTTGGTTAGTAAGGGCGTTGTTAGGTGATGGTTTAAAATGTGAAGCGGTTGGGTCATTTGTGAAAGAAATAAGTTTGTTAAAATATGAGAGTTTTTTGATAAACTTTCAATATATCAAAAAGTGAATTTGGAAATGAAAAGTTATTTTTAGAAAGCGTAAAACGTAGGTTTTGCGAAAGAAGGTTTTGGAGATAGTTTATGGTTTTTATAAATTATCAAACTTCAAGTTCTTTTAGTAAATAATAAAGAATTTTTTATTTATTTATGGATGAATAGTAAAAACAGGAATAGTAAAAAAAAAAAAGGAAAAGAAGTCCAAGTTGGGCTCAAACTTGTAGAAAGGGTTATCCATTAGGCCTATATAAGCAAACCAAGGATTAGAAAATACAGATTTTTTTCTCCCCCTTGCTCCTTGGTCGACCGAATCCTCAAGAGAAAGAAAAAAAAGTTTTTTTTATCAAGTTATTAAGGTAATCATTCTATTCCTAGTTTAATCTTTTTAGTTATCATGTTAATTTATGTAATCTAAACATGATGGATTAAGTTTTATCATAAAATTTAATTAGGTTTTCTTAATTAGGGTTTAGTCTACTGTAATTAATGGTGAATTAATGATTAGGGTTCATAATTGTAAGTGGTTATGAGTTTTAATGAGGAATTAGGGCTTGAATTATGCGTTTTGGTGTTTAATTAATGAGCAGAATTTAGGTCAGATTGTTGGGCGAATATCTCCATGATGGAGAATGCAAACGACATGATTCTTTTTTTTAAACTGTATATTTTTTAATCTTCTTTCCATAAAATCTAGCCTCGAAGGTTTTTATGGTCGGGAAGGGGGTCAAATGTTGTTTACAAGACTCGTTGTCAAAACTGTGTTTTCAGACGAATTTTGAGTCAACTTAAGTGAGGTGAAAACCCTACTTAAGAAGTGTTTTAAATTAATCCCTTCTACATAAAGTAACTTTTATATGTCTATTAAGAAACCCCAAAAGGGCTAAGGCTAAAACTAATTTTAAGTTGGGTTTTTAAGTCGAAACTTTTTGGTGTGCAATCAGACCCGAAATTGACCAGTTTGTAAGTTTGATTTTCAAGGGTATACTTATGGGTTGAATGAATGCATGGGCTTCTGGATGAGATTAGTATACACATGTGGGGTCATGTGTGAATTTTTGTGGGAATTGTGGATGCATTTTGGTAAGGGTTTTAAGTCGTGCAAGTTGGGTAAAAATTCTGCATTTGAGCAGAAAGTTGTAAGTGTTTAAAATGAAAGTAGAAAGTAAATAAAAGATATAATGAAGATATAAAATGATGGTAGAGAGTCTTTACATATAGTATAGATGATATTAGTCCATCATTAGGGTTGTTATATTGGATTAAGCGTTTAGCTTACCGATGGTAACATGAGCTTTTATTGTGTATAGTTGTTAAGGAAGGAGTTTGAATTGCTTGTAGCTGCGCAAACAGGTGAGTGTCATAGCCCTATCTTTTCTAAGATTTTTCATTGGGGTGGAAACGATGCTTGAGTATGTGATGTTTTATTACTGTGATATTTGATGGTTGAGCTTAAAAATGCATGTGCTGTGTGGCTATTACTTGCTATGTGTTGAATTGAATTGACAAGTGGAGCCGGGTTGGCTTGGATCGTGGGATCGTTCCTTCCCCACTTGGGTTGAGCCGAGCTATTTTTGAGTTGAGCTATTTTGTTTGAGCTATATTGATTTGAATTGTGTTGAATTGAGCTGATTGATTTGTAGTATGTGATAGTTCATGATATGCCATGCAACTGTTTATCTTTATCACAGTAATGTTGGAATTGTTTTGAAATGTTTTGAGGTTGGTGTCTAAAACCTATGGCATCTCACCAACCTAGTGTTGACGTGTTTTAGCATCGTTTTCAGGTAACTCAGGTGATCGAAATTGATGTTAGGAGAGTTGCTAGTGAGACCATAAGATGCAAGTTGAAGATCTATGATTTTGCTATGCCGTTTTATTTGAGCAATATGTTGATTTGATTTCTAGACTTTGTTTTGATATTATAAGACTTGTATGGATGGTAATCCTTATCATTCATATTTGGTCGTTGTTTTTTTTTTGTTGGATGTTATCATGACACGTTGTGTCTTTGCATTTATTACACTATTTGGTATTCCTCTATAAAGATACCATGTGCTATGTTAATATCTTTCATGTTATGCCTCACGTTTCCGCCTTGGTGGGGTGTGACAATCAAGGACCGCTTCGTGCCAGGTTTCCATGGTGCAAAGATGTTAGTGTTGATCGAAGGTTTTGGGAAACCTTAGTGTGCTTAGACCCTCGTAAGAAAGGTTGGATAATGGATGAGGTAATTATTTAAACAATGTATTATTAATTTGCTGTCCTGAATTATTTTCAGTATTAAATACACTAATATTATTTTTATGTATTTTAACAGCACGTAGAGTTGTGGGAAAATTACATGTGGCATGTTAGACCCCAAGACGCTGATTGGGCCATGGTTGGTGGTTACTTTGTGCAGCTTCTTCTTCAAGACACGATCCCATTATGGTATGTTGATGGCAGCAGGTACAAAGTTGCGTGGAGCGATGTTGACCAGGTAAATATATTAAATACACATAGGAGTTAACTATACTATTGTTACCATTTATGTTACCCGACATGTATTTCCATTTATGTAGGTTTTTATGCTGATTAATGAAACAAACCAACACTGGTGTCTTGCACAATTTGATATTAGGACGGGAGTCGTTACTTTCTATGACAACGGTATAACCTATGACCCCGAATGGCGTGAATGGTATATCAATATGAGAGACTGTTTAAAGGTAACACTAAATTTCAATCTGATACATGCGGTCTTTATGCTCTTCATTAAATATTTGTTAACATTTATCAACCATATTCCTCTATTTAAGACCTATTATGCTACATTTTTTCTTGCAATAATCCATTCTCAAATATAGTTTTATTAAAACCACAATATGTCTGACTACTTACCTATTGAAATTCAAATCAAAATTATGAATAAGCTACCAGTTAAGTCTTTACTCTAATTTCGAATCGTATCAAAGCTGTGGAAGTCTTCAATAGATGATTCCAACTTCATCCTTTCTTACGGTATCCGTAAAAGTGTCAACACTTCTTTTCTTGTAAGCTATTATATAGGTTTCCAAACCTACATCGGTTCAGTGAATTACAATTTCAACTTCACTCCACTAAACACCAATCTTATATTATCAACATTTGTGACTCCTGATGCCGCGCCAAATGCAACCGTTGAAAGGGTTTTGGTGTTATTCTTGACATGACGAATATGATGGCAGTCTCTAGAACCCATCCATCAATGAAATCTTTTGGGTTTCATCCCATATTAGCATGACTGAACAAGAAGTAAAAGAATCCAGATTGGTTTGAGGTGTCTGGCCAGACAGTTTAGAACCCAACAATTGTAAAGACTCTATCCATATTCAGGATAGGTCATTGGTTTGGACTGTCTACATAAGCACCGATAGATGGATAAGGCTTCAAAATTTTCCTAGTGCGGCACTTAGAATCAAACACGCAGGTCAGGCTAATGTGGGTAATTTTTATTTACAGGGTTAGCTTTCCGATAGTTTTGGACCACATGACGATGGAGTCATGCACACAAGTTATGTGTTAATTTCATTTGATATGGTTACCCATCAATTCCAGACAATAGTCATACCTGAAACCGTAATTGTGTGGCTTGTTGCCCCCTTCTTTATTTCCCAATTAGGCAACAATCTGGTAGTTTCAGCAAACTACCTTGTAGGTGAGGGTCGACTACTCTGTGGTTGGCTCTTAAGGGTTGATGGTTATTCTGTAACACTATAGGTTGCTTTTTCCAAGCGTAAACACCACTTATTCTTCAAGTTAGTTATGGATAAAACAAATGAGAAGAACCAATAATCTAGGTTATGATAAGGTTACACCAGATTGAGACCACTCTCCCAAGGTATACAACCCGACACAAGGAGAGTATCAAAACGTGGGTGTGGATCATGATCCTTGGTTCCATCATTGTTGGGTCCGAAATGAAAGAGTCGTTAATTCTGGATAATCACTATTCAGTTCGTTGTCTAATTACATTTGGCTTTTGCCTTCTACTTGATCGCGTAATGATATTACCAGTTTCTTTATTAAGCTTATGTATTTTGTGTTTTCAAGTGTGTTGTTGTAAGGTTTGTTGTATCGTGGATCTTGTTTCCTGAACGATATTGAAATAAATTAGTTCCATATTATGTTTCTATGAACTATCTTATGTCATATTCATCAGGCAATATGCTATGAAATTTGTTTATATCCATAGTTTCATAAGTAAAAGTTATTTGTAACAGGCTTAAGCTTCCTGAGGTATTGATGCAAGGGGAATTTTTTGATCAAAAAGGAATTGATCATACAACATACAACATAACTTTTGCAAACGCGGTGAATGTTCCTAGACAAGCGGAAGTTTTTGGTGATTGTGGTATTTGGGTATCAATATTCTTATACAGGTTGGCACATGGACTTTCATTGGATGTAGTCAATCCTAATTCACGACATGCCCTAAGCATATCTGAGAAACGTATGGCACAATTTTATTTCAAGAATTTTATTTCCATTTGGTAGGCTATGCCTATGGGTATAATGTTGGCATTTGATCTGATGTATCATTTGTTTTGAGAACTAATACTAATTTAGTCTTTTATGAAAACTGATGTACGACATAAGGGAAATTTACAAATGAGAATGTATGATTGAATGTCTATGGTGCTTGTCTAAACAAACATGACAATTATGATTGAATGTCTATGTTAGGTAAAGAAAGAAATTATACAATGTTTAAGTACTTGTTATTTAAACAAATCAATTGTGTACCAATTCAACACATTCATAAACTTAGTCTCCAGCAAAACTAGACACAATCAACAAATTGTAACTAGTGTTTTTGTGCCACTATTCGACCTGGTAATGCATTACATAATAATAAACAAACATTAAATACAATAAATTACAATAAAATAAACAAACATTACGTATTAATAAAAAAAAGTACATAATAATAAAAAACATTACACCCAAAATGTTTACTTAATGCATTAAACACTATCACTGACATGAACCGTATCTTTACGGAAAACCTTAACTACGTTTCTCCTTGTAACGTTAAGGTAATGGACTGGTGGTTTAGGAGTAAAAACTAAAACATTAGTTAGTATCATAGAAGCTCATACAGTAATATCCTTTCCATAAGTTCCTTCATCAAGGACTATTTGGTAAAATGTATTGTTATGGTGAATTATTACCTGAGGATCTTTATAGTAACCGTGAGAATCGCCAATAACATTCGAAGAACAAGGACCTTGACTATTGCAACTTACTAGGTCAAGTTTTCCCTTATTGAGAAATTTATCTATGTCACCTAACACACACTAACAATGCCACCATTAGCATCACATAGATCAGTCGCTCTAGAGACCAGGGAGCACGTTATTTAAAAACCTCATACACCTCACCCACATCCTATAACCACTTCCTTCATGATATTCTTGAGTACGACAATCGATCGCTCGTGCCCCTACAAAAAGAAGTATCCATTTGTTAAGCTCATTGGCTGAGTGTACAATACCCACGAGTGATCAGGATTATCCTAACTGTGTGTTTGTGTGTTGGATGGATTGTTTCAACATGTTGTGCTGCTACAGTTAACTAGAAAATAAGAGTTTAATCGAAGATATGGAATCATCTATATCAAGACATAGTTTCCCATTCAACCAATTTTTTGTTATACGGTATGAAACCATATACGTAGAGTTTGCTAAAAAGTTTTTTGTGTAGAGAAACTAAATGGATGGTATAGGGGTGTATATTTATAAGGGAAAAGTAGCCCGTTAAAATGTAAATCATCACACATCAAGTTATAAAAATATTACCAACCACCCACTAAATAAAATGAATAAACAAGTTTTATAATATTTAACACACGTTCTAGGTACACTAATGTTTTTACCCGGTAAACTACAAATATATGTCAAATCAAACTAAAAGTTCAAGTCACTCTAAGAAATTTAACACAATACAAGACAACTCATCAGCCCAGTAAATATAAAATATATGTCAAAATCATCACTTTAAATACACCATAAAGGAGTCCATCGCTCTAGAGTATATATTATCATATACAACCACCATTCGCCGCCCTCATAAAATAGGAAATAATTTCAAATCATTACTTTAAAACACTCAACTGAAGTCACCTTGGTAAATATGGCGATATGTAAGATCATGAAGTTAAGGAAATATGTCAATCATGAATATAAAACCACATAATGTGAAATCAAATTAGTTTTTTAAAAGAAATTATACTAGTTATTTATAAAAAAAATTTAAAACCACAAGGTTAGTGAAAACTTAGGAATAAAATCAGATTTCAGATAATTCATGAAAAAAAAGATTATAAATACC
The DNA here is from genome assembly GCA_026074375.1 of Tanacetum coccineum. NCBI lineage: Eukaryota > Viridiplantae > Streptophyta > Magnoliopsida > Asterales > Asteraceae > Tanacetum > Tanacetum coccineum. Next base: position 24,178 of record BQNB010047522.1, on the reverse strand, counting down.
CCTCAATCTCCGTAGTTCAACACAAAAACTATGGCTACTTCACCAAATGACATAAGAGTTCAAATCCTTATGGAACTTCAAGAGCAATTGGATATGGAAGCCTCATTGGTGGAACAAATGTTGAAACTTTTTGCTAGATTCTTAGAACGAGTTCGACTACGTAGAGCTAAAATAATTAGGTTGGGTTCACAGCCTGATAATCCTATTGTCGACCACAGACGAGAAATTCTATAGAGGCCAACTGGAGCGGACATGCGAAATGCGATGAAGATGGTGGCGGCAAGTCACGAGTTGCATCGTAGTATGGCTGAGAAAGTAGAGATGATCAACAACTATAGACAAATGTAAAATATTGGGTATGGTGACTGATTATGTTTTCTTAATCGTTTTTCATTAACCGTATTCTGTATCGTGTTTTAGTTTTCGTCAATGTTTTTCATTTACCGTATTGTAACATTTTATTTTCATGTTTAAGTGTTGAAAATTAAAATATTATAACGTAAACAAGTTCATAACATACATGACACTGCATACATTAGTAGTCTATAAATCATCTAAATGAAATGAATGATAATTCATTGAAGACTCTTGTTGTGACTGTTGAATATTGCCTTGATCCGGCTGTGAAAGAAAGTTGAAGTACAGAGTATATGAATCAAGCCTCCCTTCCGCCGCTTACCAGTCTTCTACTCCCCTATCTTCTTTGGTACTGTCATTCGACGACTTGTGTTACGTGCGTAACTTCTCGGATTGTTAAATGAGGGTCCAGTGGCTTACAAAAACTTTTGTTAACACAATTTATTGTCCATGTGTTATTATTAGGATGAGAGACAACATATAACGTTTCGTTAATATCAACTACAAAAAATATTTTGTTAACACAATTTATTTTAAACTTTACCTCTGTTGCTTCATAGTCAATCCAATCCATATAAATCCGGCCATTCTGCAACCTCTCTTCATCCAACCTAGCCTCTTGAGATAAGTGTTCCTGCCTACGCTTAGTGGTGGCCCATTTAACAAATAGAATGCAAAACGCGGTTAACCATTAACATCTTTCGTTGGAAATGGTTGATTACAACCGTTTCGGTTGTGCCCGTTCATGCCACACTGGGAACACGAAGCTAGAGTAGGCGCCTCATTTGTTGAACGAATGCAATCTTTATTTTTCGGTCTACCAGTTGGTCGCTTGTTCATAATAGGCGGCAATACTACTTGTAAGTCATTTGGAGTTTCTCATAGTTTATGATCTTTTAAAGGATACACCAACTCTTGGTAAGTATCTTTGAGAGTTGTTTTCGTAAACCATGGTTTAGCCGCCCACAAGCTGCATTTGTCAAACCGAAAACTCTACAAAAAGCACAAACTGACCAGCACATGGGATTCTGGAAAGTTGCCATTTACGACAAGTGCATTTAAATTTTAACAAATCAACCTTATGCACTTCTTTTGTGTTACAGACTTGGTATAGTTGCAAGTGATCAATGCCCTTGACAGTCCACTTTGCACTCTTTAACATTCTGTCATATACTTTTGCAGAAGCCCAATCAGAAAGCTCAGTAACAGGCTGCTTACTGCGTTTAATTAAAAAAATATAATTGTAGGACAAAATAGGTATTGATACTACAGGTAAATAAAATTGTTTACGGATTTATATAGAATAATACCTGCGTATCTATGCCGCTTTTCACAATACCAGCGTTGCTAAAGGTCTCGGCAGTACTCAACAAGCATGGTTATGGGGACTCTTCGAACAACCCTAGTTAATGAATTAATCGATTATACCAAGTGGAGGGGGTATGTAGCTTGTACACGACTAATTGGGCCATGGGGCATTGCCCTCGACATTTATCAATACTGTTGTGTTCTAGTTTGTTTTATCGCTTCAGGTCTTCTAATGCATCGCAGTTTTGAAATTGTTTTATCATTAGCTGCATAGTGTATGCTTTACATTCCTTCTAAAAAAATCCACGATGTTTTTTACCTTTTAGATTACAATTCATCATCAAATGACGATCATAAAAACCATGGAACAAATTATTGAAAACAGTACTACAAGCAAGGATAATTGCAGCATGTCTATCTGATATGATGCATAAATTAGGTGGTTCACCTATCTGCTCTTTCAACCTGCTTAAAAACCACGTCCAAGATTTACCTGTCTCACCAAGACACCCTAGTGGCAAGAGGTAGTATTTGGTTGTTACCATCCTTCAACCACTAGGCGGATTTGTTCCTGAGTAGTTTACTTTAAGATGAGCCATTATTTTTTCAATGGCCTCTATATATCGTAAGATAACTTCTTGTCTGTTTTTTCAAAACGTATTTGTTGTATACTTATGAATAAAAAATTAAAATTTTTTAGAGATATATGATTACAAATTTTATAAGATGGTTACCGCAACCGAAATTCTGACATATAAATCATCTCAAACGTTCATCAGCATCAGGATTGTGAATGTGTGTTACGGTACCCTCGTTGCAAATTTTAGTTATAGCAAATAATACGGCAATGGGAAACGAATCTTCATGACTTCCATTCATCATTGTTAGTGCAATATTTCTACCTCCCTAAGCTTGCTTGTACGATATGTCGATCTTCCAATCTATGCTCATATCATGTTGTATATCCTTTACCTTATAAATCTTATTACTACATCTTATTTTCTCAAGCAGTATGCTACACAATAATTTCATAGTAGCGTTACGATGATTAGGATTTATTTGAGTTTTTGAACAAGTGTGGATGTCTTTACAATTGCTAACAACAAACGTATTACCATTTTTAACCTTACGAGTGTATACGTTCCATTTGCAATCTGGTTGGGCACATTTAACACTATACCTAAGTGGACAAGATTTAATAACAGCATATTGAAAGTATTCTCTTAGAGATTTTAGCCCTATAGCATACATGCATTTGTTTTTATTGTCAAAGTCATCCCCTATTTTAATACCATGACAGTCCACACGTGATATTTTAAGATAAGGTTCGGGAGGGGAGGGCGGAATAGGCATATGAATAATTGTGTTTAACTACCATTTGGGGAGGTTATCGGGTTGATTAACATAATCATTAGGAAACAACGAAACATTATCATTAATAGGGGGAACAACAACTGTTACCTCTTTTGGATCTTTGATTTTTTTGATGATTAGTTTCTGAACTATGTCGCTTTTGCCACATACTTCGTTCACAAAGAATTGAACGTCGTCTTGGTCCTTAACCTCAAAAATTTCTGAACCACATTTGTAGTATATACTGAAATAATTGTTGCAAATAATGTCGATTTGTTTGGACATATGCCAATAGGCCACCATAATCAATATCCGTGGGTAGTAAAACTTGTCTCTTGGATGATTGAAACACAAGGCTAACCTTAAATTTTAACTGAGTATGGATAACCATATTATGTGTTTACATAGTTTGTATGTGACAAATACACACTGAAATTTTCTATTCCATTTATTTACTATATTACATACACAAATAAATGACATCAACTACCGGTCGCCCTGAATTAGTAAATACTTACCTACCCACATATTTAAACGATCCTTAATGGTTATTGTGTCTCAACTAAGGTCCCTAAAGTATAGGGTGTTAAGTTGTAAATTTTAAAAGGCCTATCCTTATATAAAGCCTTCAATAGTCATCTTAGTTAAGACATAAAACAAGAAACAAAAAAACATCCCCTTCAAAAATACACACACAAATAATGGTTCGGTGCCCTACTTGCATGGCCCAATCTGTTATTCGCACTTCATGGACTTCTATAAACCCAGGGAGGAGATTCTATTGTTGTCCGGTATGTTATTTGTTTAAATATTTAATTGGTTAATTATAATATTTAACTAGAACATGCTAAATTTAGTTTAAGTAAAAAATGTAGTGGACTTGTGGCATTATAGATTGGTATGATGATCCAATGTGTCCAAGAGCTGTTCAGATTATACCAGGCTCATTAAGAAATATCAACACACTTCAAGCGAGAAATCATGAGCTACAAAACACAATGACTGAACAAGCAAACCAAGCGCGAAGATTGAAGTGGATTTTAGCTATTAATTGGTTTCTATTTGTTGCTTACCTAAAGAACTGATATGTAATAATCTAATTTATATTTTGTACAACTTTTATGACTATGGATCTGCTACGTTCTCTATGATTTTGTGTGTAATCAACTAAACTATTTCCAGTTGTGTGAAGTAGGGGTTATAAAAGGTAGAAATAAATTTCCCAGCTTATATCCAACTAACACTTTTAAATTAAAGATGGAATAGTCAATACAAAGTAGCAACTATTCTAACATTAAATGTTACTACCCCAAAAGAACTAAACCAAACCACTAGTCACCCAAAAGAGATAAGGTTAAATAAGTTCTGAATAGTATAAGCAACATACCTTAAACTAACAATCTTATACTTCCAAAAGTAGTCAAACATATGCTCACGATATGCAAGCCCTACCTTTTGTGGATCTTTTGCAGACAGAGACATTTTATGAATCAAACAGTACAAATTAATGCACACCCAAACACCACACTCTCCGTATGCATCACCTTGTAAGGGGACATCCTTTCCAACATCAAACTTAATATTGTAAGTTTCAGGATCTATGCATTTTGTAACAACCGGTAATTTTCAGACCTTTAAATGACTATTTTACCCTTTGACTTTTTGGGTCTGACTTGACTTTGACCCTTTTTACCTTTTATTGTCAACTAAAAACGATAATCACGTAATCGGTAATTTTTTTTAAAACTCATTTAAATAATAAATCATATTTATTATTACACATCTCTCACTTACAAATTTATTTTTCAAACTTATTTGATTTAAAAACGAGAACGACGAGTACCGAACAAAAAATTAAAAAAATAAATTATATTTAGTTATTACTTTTTATTAAATAAAAATATTTAATAAATTATTTCATTTTTGTTCAAAAGATTTTATTTAAAAACACAAATATTCGGGTTAATAAATCATTTTTTCTTTCGGACAAGGCATAACCAGGTCACCAAATAAATAACAAATATTTTTATAAATGTTATAAAAATATATTTATGAAATACTATCAAGTAAATACTCATTTTTGTTGGAAAAATTATTTGGAAAACAATGGCGCAATTTTCGTATTTTAAATCATCCGTTAAGTCGCTCAAACGAGTCCCGAACCACTATTTTACAAAATAATACTCAAAAGTTACACTTTTGACCCCTGTGAAATATTTACAAAATTCACCCCGAACTTATTAAATACTTGCCACTAAATTTAAAAGTTTTATTATATATATAAAAATTTATATCACTTTTCATTTAAAATAAACACACACATACATAAATACATCTCTCTCCCCCTCCCCCTCAACCTTCGGCAGCCATCGCCGGATTTCGACCACCGCCACAACACCGCCGCCAGAAAACTTTTCCGGTGAGTTTTCCGGCCAAAACCAAAATTGTTTCTCATTCCCCGATCTACCTGATCCACCAACTCACGCGCCTGCTCCACCACCACCATCCACTCACCGCCACTGCCGCTGCCACCCACGACACCACCACAGCCCGTGCCATCCTCACCACCTCGTCACTATCTCCACCAAAGCCACCACCTCCCCCATGCCACGTACCGTCGTCACCACAGCCCAATCGCAGCCCCCACACCACTGACCACCGCGACCACCACCCAAGGGTGCGTCGGGTTTGGTTTTGCAGCTAACAGCTTTCGGGTGTGTTTGTTTATACGTTTAACAGCTTTCAGGGGTGTTTGGATTTGTATTTAACAGCCACATAGGGCATGTTTGGATTTGTGGTTAACAACCATATAGGGTGTGTTTGGTTTATTTTGTTCTTATTTGATCTCGTCTAATATGTATATATATATATTGAAACACGCGAATATTTACAATATATATTGATTAAGGGAAAACATTAGATTTTATAAATATGGAAAACGTTTTATAAATAATTAGGTCATCCCGAAAAAGCTATAAATTTCTATACTTAGTAAATATTCACTATAATTGCTATTATTTTAGAAACATGATAACGGGGTGAAGTTATATAGTTTTTAAGAATATTAAATTGTAATGATACAATAAACCGGTACATAAACGAAAGCTACATTTTTACAAACGAGACAACTAGTTTAGTTAAAACGCGTAACAAAATACTAAATTATAAAATGATATTTTATAATTCACGATTAGAAGATAAAAACACAACTTTTGTAAAAGCTTTACAAACATCGTTTACTAAATTCATAACTTAAAACGTGCGTTTACTTTTAAGCAAGAACGTTTCATTAATTTAATTAGTGATTTCTGAAAACGTGTCGAATTATATCGTTTTAATTTTTTTTTCACGTCTCTTATATAATATATTTCTTATCTTTCTTATATATAATACGTGTCACGTATTATATACACTTCCTATTATTCTTTTGGTTGTTTGTCTTTGTTATATAATTCACCATATGAATTATATACTTGTTCATTCTTCATATGTAATATATACGGAATATATTACACACTTTGCGTTTGCTTTTCGATTTATTTTATTTAACCAACCACCAAACTATTACAACTTTAAATCTAAATCTTTTATCAACGTGTCGCGTTGACGTAACCATTCATCGGATAATCCAAATACATTATCCTAGGCTAGTGGGACTTAGCCGTTAAGATTAGCTGCAACTTCTTGATCGAGCCGCTTCATCTTCCGTTTGTGTTGTGCTTATTATGTGCATTTCTGCAAGTTGCTCTGCAACATCAAGGTGAGTTCATAGTCTCGCATTTTAATCTTTTCAATGTTTTATAAACCCGCGAGGGGAATACATGCTCTTTTACAAACTCATATATTTTACTACAGTACAATTACCTGACTATTTTTACCAAAGCTTGATTTGTCTACTACCTGATTTGAGATCATTGAATACCTATACTTTGAAAATCTTAAATTTTGAACAACATGATTGCTTTTCTTTGGACACAAGTGTTTTAAACTGTATGCTATCCAGATTATTGCCTGATTATTATTGCCTAAGTTACCACAGTGCCAATTAAGTCCCTAATATCATGAACCGTCAATTGCTATTATAGTAAGCGCTAGTGTTGTGGATAGATCTATCGGGACTAACAATCCCCACCGGAAATTTATGGTCACAAGTTGATCATGGTGCATTTAACATTTAGAGGAACTGTAGGCTGTTTTGGCAGACACCCTACCTATTTGGGGCAGACATACAGTTAAGGCTTCGGGGTCATGAGCTTAGTGCAATAATATATACTTAGACTTGGTGAATTTGTTTCCCTTGTCTACTTTACTTGTTTTGGACTTCGGAATACGTACTTAGTCCGCCATCACTTAAATCTTGTGGTCCACTAAACTGTTTAATTATATCAGTATTTCTTGACTTATTGAATCACTACCTGGATTTCTGAACCGATACTTTGAAATGTTGTAACGCTACTTTTTCTACTGAAATAGTACTTAAATTATTTCAACACTGCTTTTACTTAAACCTATGAATTCACCAACATTATTGTTGACGTTTTTGCATGTATTTTCTCAGGTTATTATTTGCTAGTGGAGCATTGGGAGCATTCGAGTCGCGCGGATATATTTTTGAACGCTTAATAATTTGAGTACCATTAAATAAACATTTTGACAATGTTTTCTAATACATTACAAGTGAGACCTGTGTAACTCTAACATTTTTACTAAATTAAATGTGACATTTTATAAAACGTCTCTTTTGAGGTCGTTTTCTATGACTTATGCGTATGGACTATGAAGTAGCACCCCAAGTGGTATTCCGCTGCGTTGATGTGATTTTGGGGGTGTTACACATTTAGCCTCTAAAATGCCCCAATCATGAAGATACTGTGGTATACGTGTCTTCCTCATATCTGACCACCACTCTCTTGTCTCCTTAACAAAAACACCCATCGAATCATACAATGTGATGACATTGGACCTGATATGCAGCACACCGAGGCAGTAATGTGCCCTATGTTTGTTTATAGAAAAGAATACCTATATTCAAAAATAAGTTAATATAAGATCATACCTAAATTATCTATTCGTTATTGAAAAGATAAGCTACACACCTGTTCCACGTCTGCCCAAATAACAGGATACCTTACTCCATTACAAACCCATCTAGGAATGTCACTTTCGCGCATGACAAAACCGCAAAAATATCAGCTGGCTATGGCCGCCCAATCAGCGTCTGTTGGCCTAAAATCCCACATAAGGTCAAACAATGCGTCCAAGTGCTAGTAATTGGATTGAAAATACATTTATTGTTACAAAATGTTGGTGTTAATATAAGTAACAAAAACAAATTTAATATAGAATACAAAATCACGTACTTTGTCCAATAGCCAACCACCATGGTTCAAACCCAACAGAGTTAACCAAAAAGACCGATCAACCTCTATGTCATACTTGCCCCACGCTAAAAAATGAGTTGTCTCATCACCTATAGCATAAACCTGATCAATAAATTCTAGCAATTTGACCTTATTTCTTCGACTATAAGGTGGTCTTGATAAATCCTGATATTTGCAAATTAATAAAGTTATAACTTAATCATTTAGTTTTAAAGTTCCGCTTCAACAATAATCAACATTAATTACCTTGCAATAATCAACCAAAGAGAATTCGCTTTTAGCAAATTGACTTAATGGGATTGCATCCTTTCTTTTACGTGTCTTATTCGTTTGAGTGTTCTCCTGAATAATACAAATATTTAAATTATTAAAATACTTAAGTAAATAAAAAAGGGAAAATAATTGAACAAAAAAAATTATATGAACCCAGTCTTCTAAAGAGATAAACATGACATCATGATCATCATCGCCATCGGCATCAAATAGAATTCGTGTCTTTCTACTTTGTAATCTCTTTGCGGCTTTTTTCTTCCTCTTCCTTATTGCCTTACCTAAATGGACTGATGCAGTAGTTGGTGGTTGGACTGTATATGGTTCAACTAGAGCCTTCCCTTTATATGTATTTTGTAGGAGTTGTCCGACAACTTTCACAGGCGAAGGTGGTTCATTTTTGTTAATAACATTTACCTCATTCAAATATAATGCCATTTCCTGATATAGATAGTAATTACAAGTCATCAGTCAAATTTAGTGTATTTAAAATAATTTCTTTTACATATAAATGTTAATGTGCAAGTTGATAACCCCTATAAATGAGCCCTATATTAAAAAAAGCTTTCATATAGTACATTGAAGTGACCACTAACCTCCTATATTTATAGGGCATTAATACTAATTTACCTTCCTTCTCACCCTATTTAAGATTTACTTACCAGTTTTAGAATTCATTCATCACTTACCATTTTTATCATACATAACTTTGTAATCAATCCAAAATATGCCTCTTATTCCCTCGAGTGTTCATTTGGAAACTATTTTTCAGCGTGAAGCTATGGAGGAGGAACATTAGGGTGAATACTGTCGTAGGAATTGCATGGAGCTTAGTGAAAGGATGAGGCAAAGAGATTATGCGATTGTAGCACTGAAGCAAACTACGAATCGCGAGAAGACTGTACGTGCTGTGGCTTATCTAAGAGAGATTCAAATTGGAGATATGGATAAGCTTGACTGGTACATGGCAATGGTGATGCAGTCAAATAACCGTTTACATCGTAAACAATAGTTCATTACCGTGATGATGAACCAGTAGATGGTAATGATGTTGTACGTTGTGGAACAATCTCTATGGAGGTAGAAGTGGTTTCAATTATGTGGGTGTTTTGATATAATGGTTTAGGGTTACAGTATGTTAAGTTAATGAAGTATCCAACTTGTTGGATCTAGTATGTTAAGCATGTTTTATATTTCAACTTTCTTTATTTAAGTTAATGAAGTATCTTATATTTTAATGATGCAGTAGTTGAGTATCATTTATGAGTTTTATGATATTAGATTTTAGTTAATGGTGTGTAGGTATTTGATAAAATATAGTTAATAAACATACAAAAACAAAAATTAAGTAAACATACCTGACACTTTTGCTCCACGGGACTTTGATCAACATGAACATCAACTAAAAACAATAATCACGTAACCGGTAATTTTTTTTAAAACTCATTTAAATAATAAATCTTATTATTACACATCTCTCACTTACAAATTTATTCTTCTTATTTAAACTTTTTTGAATATAAAAACGGGATAACGACGTAGTACCGAGACTAAAAAAAATATTTAAATTATATTAAGTGTTATTGACATTTTAATTAAATAGAAATATTTATTTTTGTTCAAAAGCGTTTTTTAAAAACACAAATATTCGGTTAATAAATCATTTTTTTTCTTCGGTGAACAAGCATAACCGGGTCCCAAATAAATGAACAAATATATTTAATAAGATGTTATAAAAATATATTTATGAAATACTATCAAGTAAATACTCATTTTTGTTGGAAAAAATATTTGGAAAATAATGGCGCAAGTTTCGTATTTTAAATCATCCGTTAAGGAGGTCGCAGCAAAACAGTCCGCTAACCACTATTTTACAAAAAAATCTCAAAAGTGTACAGCTTTTGACGCCCCAGTGAAATATTTAACAAAAATAAACCCTCGAACTAATTAAAGACTTGTCACTTGAATGTGAAAACTTTATTAAATATATAAAAAGATTTGATGATCACGGTTGTCATTTAAAATAAACACACACATCCAACATAAAATAACATCTCTCTCCCCCTCCCCCTCAACCTTCGGCAGCCATCGCCGGATTTCGACCACCGCCACAACACCGCCGCCAGAAAACTTTTCCGGTGAGTTTTCCGGCCAAAACCAAAATTGTTTCTCATTCCCCGATCTACCTGATCCACCAACCTCACGACCTCCTGCTCCTCCACCAACCATCCACTCACCGCCACTAAGAGCCGCTCAGCCGACCCACGACACCACCACAGCTCCGTGCCATCCTCGACCAACTCGTCACTAATCCCACCAAAGCCCAACCACCATCCCCCATGCCATGTACCGTCGTTCACCACATCCCAATCTCGTTCCACCCCACGACCACTGAACTCACCGGTCGACCACCACCCAAGGGTGCGTCGGGTTTGGTTTTGCAGCCGCAAGGGACGTCTGTTTTTATGGTTTGCACCACCGTGGGGTGCGCCTGGTTTATCACCACAAGGGTGCGGTTGGTTTTTCTATGCACCAAGGGTGCATTTGGTGTATAATAATGCAAAAAGGTGCATTTGGTTTGTCTTGAAAGCACCAAAGGGTGCGTTGGAATTGGTTTTTTCACCACGAGCGTGCGTTTGGCTTTCCATCAGCGAAGGATGCGTCGGGTTAACAAAATCAGCCAAGGGTGCGTTTGGTTTATAAGCATCGGTTAACAAAATTAACGAAAGACTTTATAAATATAAAATCCAGATCCAATGGTGAAAATGGTTAAATAAAAATGTTATGTATATATTTTCATTTTTGTGTTTTATACCCTTAAGGGTGCGTTTGGGACAACAACGCCCAACCGAGGCATTTGGTTTTGCAGCTAACAGCTTTCGGGTGGTGTTTTTTGTTATAACGTTTAACAGCTTGCAGTGGTTGTTTTGATTTGGTGTTTAACAGCCACATATGGCATGTTGGATTAGTGGTTAACAACCCATAAAGGGTGTGTTTTGGTGTTAATTTTGTATCATATTCGATCTCTGTCTAATATGTAAATATATAGAATTGTAACACCGCGAATATTTGAAAATAAATATTGTAATTAAGGGAAAACATAAGATTTTAAATAATATGGGAAAAGTTTTAATAAAATGTTAGGTCATGCCGAAAAAGCTTTAAATTCTATACTTAGTAAATATTCACTATAATTAGCTATTATTTTAGAAAACATAATAACGGTTGGTGAAGTTAGATAGTTTTACGAATATTAAATTGTAATGATGAACAATAAACCCCGGGTACATAAACGAATGCAACATTTTTTACAAATGAAAAAGACAACTATCTAGTAAAAACGCGAACGAATACTAAGATAATAAAAGATATTTTATAGATTCACGATTAGGAAAGATAAAACAAAACTTTTGTAAAAAAGCTTTACAAACATCGTTTAACTAAATTTCATAACTTAAAACGTGCGTTTAACTTTTAAGCAATGAACATTTTATTAATTTAATTAGTGATTTCTGAAAACGAGTCGAATTATATCGTTTTAATTTTTTTTTCACGTATCTTATATAATATATTTCTTATCTTTCTTATATAAAATACGTGTTGCGTATTATATACACTTCCTATTATTCTTTTGGTTGTTTGTCTTTGTTATATAATTCACCATATGAATATAATAACTTGTTCATTCCTTCATATGTAATATAATATACGGAATTTTATTAAACCCTTTGCGTTTGCTATTCGGATTTAATTTATTTAACTAACCACCAAACTATTATAACTTAAATCTAAAGCCTTTTATAAACGTGTCCTCGTTGACCGTAACCATTCATCAGAAAACCCAAATACATTATCCTAGGCTAGATTGGGGACTTAGCCTTAAAGGATTTAGCTGCAACTATCTTGATCGATGGCGCTTCGTCTTCCGTTTGTGTGTGGCTTAATATAGTGCATTTCTGCAAGTTGCTCTGCAACCATCCAGGCGAGTTCATAGGCTCGCCATTTAATCTTTCATATTTTTTATAACCGCGAGGGAAGACATCTCTTTTAACAAACTTGTATATTTAACAACAGTACAATTACTGACTATATTTTTACCAAAGCTGATTATGTCTACTACCTGATTTGAGAATCATTGAAGACCTATATACTTTGAAAATCTTAATTTTTGAACAATATGATTGCTTTTCTTCAACACAATGGTTTTAAAAACTGAATGCTATCCAGATTAATACGCCTTATTATAATTGCCTAATTACCCACAGAGCCAATGTAAGATCCCTAATATCATGAACCTAATTGCTAATATAATAAGCGCTAGTGTTGATAGGAATGATCTAATTCTGGGACATAACAATCCCCACCAGGAAATTTATGGTCACAAGATGATCATGGTGCATATAACATTTAGAGTAACCTAGGCTCTGTTTTGGCAGACACCCTACCTATTTTTGGTGGCAGGCAACATTTAATGCTTCGTGGGTCATGAGCTTTAGTGCAATAATATATACTTAGGACTTGGTGAATTGTTCCCCATGTCTACTTTACTTGTTTTAGGAAACTTCCGAATACTACTTAGTCCGCCATCATTTTAATCTTGTGGTCACACTAATACAGTTTAATTATATCCTATTTCTTGACTTATTTTAATCAATACTCTGTATTTCTGAACCGATACCGTTGAAATGTTGTAACGCATACTATGATTTAGCTGAAATAGTACATAAATTATTTTTATCACACTGCTTTTACGTAAACCTATGAATTCACCATCATTATTGTTTGACCCGTTTTTGCATGTAGTTGTTCTCATGTTATTAGTTGCTAGTGGAGCATTGGCGTGAGCATTTGGATCTGTGCGGATATAATTTTTGAAACGCTTACTAATTTGGTAACCAATAAATAAAGAAAAAAACATATTGACAATGTTTGTCTAATACATTACAAGTGAGACCTGTGAAACGAAAACAATATTTACTAAATATAAATGGACATTTTATATAAAACTTCTCTTTGGAGTCGTAATTTCTAAGGACATAATGCTATATGGACAATGAAGTAGCATCCCAATGTTATCCGCTGGCGTAGAAGTGATTTTAGGGGGTGATACACATTTAGCCTCTAAAATGCCCAATCAATGAATCTATAACAGTGGTATACGTGTCTTTCCTCATATCTGACCACCACACCTCACTATGTCACTTAAACAAAAACACCAATCGTAATCATACAAAGTGACGACATTGGACCTGATATGCAGCACAGGCTGACCCGAGGACAGTAATGAAGCCCTATGGTTTTGTTTTATAAGAAAAGAAACGTAATTCAAAAATAAGTTAATATAAGATCCAACTAAATTATCAAATCTTTGTATAGAAAAATGATAATCTAACACACCTGGATTCCACTACTGCCCAAAATAACATGAAACCTTACTCATTACAAACCCTATCTAGGGAAATGTCCACTATTCGCCGCATGGACAAAACCGCAAAAATATCATCTTGCAATGGTCGCCCATCAGCGGTCTGTTTTGCCTCAAATCCACATAAAGGCAAACAATGCGTCCGAAGTGCTAGTAATGTGGATTGTAAAATACATTTATTTAAATACAAAAATGTTGTGTTAATATAAGTAACAAAAACAAATTAACATTGATAAAAATCACGTACTTTGTCCAATAGCCAACACCAAGTTCAAACCCAACAAACAGACATGTGTAACCAAAAAGACCACGATCAATCCTCTAAGTCATACTTGCCCCAACGCTAAAAAATGAGTTGCTCATCACCAATAGCATAAACCTGATCATTACATACTAGCAATTTGACCTTATTTTCATTGTACTAAAATTAGCGGTCTTGATAAACCCTGATATTTAAAAATTTAATAATGTATAACTAAATCATGTTAGATTTAAAGTTCCGCTGACAAAACAATAATCAACATTAATAAAACCTATCATAATCAACCAAAAGAGAATTCGCTTTTTAGCAAAGTTGACTTAGTAAATGGGATGCATCCATGTCTTTTTAAAACTGTCTTATACGTTTGAGTGTTTCTCGCTTGAATAATACAAATGATTATAATATATTAAAATACTAAGTAAATAAAAAAGGGAAAATAATTGAACAAAAAAAATTATATGTACCCAGTCTTCTAAAGAGATAAACATTACATCATGATCATCATCGCCATCGGCATCAAATAGAATTCGTGTCTTTCTACTTTGTAATCTCTTTGCGGCTTTTTTCTTCCTCTTCCTTATTGCCTTACCTAAATGGACTGATGCAGTAGTTGGTGGTTGGATTGTATATGGTTCAACTAGAGCCTTCCCTTTATATGTCTTCCGTAGGAGTTGTCCGACAACTTTCACAGCGAAGGTGGTTCATTTTTGTTAATAACATTTACCTCGATTCAATCTAAATGCCATTTACTGATAATAGATAGTAATTACAAGTCATCAAATCAAATTTAGTGTATTGTAAAAATAATTTCTTTTACATATAAATGGTTTAATGTGCAAGTATGATAAAACCCCTATAAATGAGCCCTATCTAAAAAAGCTTTCATGAAAATACATTAAAGTGACACTTAACGCTCCTATATTTATAGGGCATTAATACAAATTGTTACCTTCCTCTCACCCTATATAATAATTACATATCCAGTTATAGAATTCATTTCACACTTACCATTTTTATCATACATAACCTTTGTAATCAAACCAAAATAACCTCTTAAATTCCCTCGAGTGTTTCACTGATTGGAAACTATTTACTCAAGCGTGAAGCTATGAGAGGAGGTAACATTAGTGCGAATACTGTCGGTAGGAATTGCATGGAGCTTAGTGAAAGGATTGAGCAAAGAGATTATTCGATTGTAGCACTGAAGCATAACTACAAATCGCGAAGAAGACTGTACTGCTGTGGCTTATCTGAATATAGATTCAAATTGGAGATATAGGATAACTTTGACTGGTCATGCGTATGGTGATGCAGTCGAATAACCGTTTACATCGTAAACAATAGTTCATTACCGTGATGATGAACCAGTAGATGGTAATGATGTTGTACGTTGTGGAACAATCTCTAGGAGGAGGAAGTGGTTATCCAATTATAGGTAGTTTTTGATATAATGGTGTATAGGGTTACAAGATGTTAAAAAGTTTAATTAAGTAACCAACTTTTTGGTAATCTATTAATAGTTTAAGCATGTTTTTATATATCAACTTTCTTTATTTATAGGTTAATGAAAGTAACTTATATTTAAAGTGATGCAGTAGTTGATTAATCATTTATGAGTTTTATTGATATTAGATTTTAGTTAATGCGTGGTGTATAGTATTTGAATAAAATATAGTTAAATAAACATACAAAAACAAAAATTTAAGTAACCATACCAGGAGCACTATTTGTCCTACTGGACTTTGATCAACATGGGGCAATTGCATTTTCATACATTTCCTCCTTCAACAACATCATTCGTGATTCAACAATTGGTCCCCAATTATCAACAACAACGTCAACCAAATGAATATCTTGTCTCTGCGTCCTAACCAATATAAATTAAGGAATGATTCCTTAGTGTTGTCAAAGTTAAAACAACATACCTGCAAATATTTAGAGTAATAATTTATGCAGATGAACTAAATAATTAAATCATATATAGAGTATAATAGGAAATTACATACAATTCACTTGGAATGATTGTCGTAAATGATTCATTTAAATTTGGTAATTTAAATCCAACTAAAAATCAACAACCATTTGGGTGATGTATGGTATCAGGGACTGCTACTTGGAGGAGTTGTATCATACATGCCGACGGATAGTCTTTAGGGTTACTGTAATACAACTTTGAAGATTGGCCATTACAATATGCAGGAACAAACTTGTCACATGACGCTTCACCAATCAAAACATTTATAATTTCACTTTCGGGGAGCTGTAATTAAATAAATACATTTTAGCTCAAAATAATTATAAAAAAATTTACACAAAATGTATATAGGATAATATAGTGAATGTAAACCATCTAGACCTTTCATAACACAGCAATTTCAAGTTCAAAATTTCAACAAATAATTGCGGACATGTGTTTCATTAGCGACTGTTATATGTCGCATGATAATTCACCATTTAAAATGTCAGAAAACTAGAGCTTTCAAGAGCACACACACCATGCAATAATAAAATTCACTTTACTTAAAGATAATTACATTGAAACTGTTATATGATAATTACTTTTGATAATACAACAAACCTTTCCATCGCGAGATTTAAGTTGTTGTAGAACAAATTCATTGGACACAGACTTCGCGCCAAACACTTCACCAATTAAAACGCAAGAAATTGCACTTTCGGCCATCTGCGATGAAATACTAATATATTAATTTTTTAAGAATAGTAACAATTAAATTACAAAACTTAAAGAATAATTGGGTGATGACAACTAACCTTTCCATCAGCAGATTCATTTTCTTTATGAACAAATTGTTTATGCTTGGCCACCGAATCTTCTGGCACAAACTCATTCTTGTACTTTATAAATGTTTCAGTACCAATAATCCTTTCCTTAACAACGGCCAGCTGTTGGAGAACAATTGATGGATCAACATCTGCTACATTTTCAATTATCTGAACCCTTTCCTTAATAGCGTGATGCTCAGCAACAAGCTCTTATCTTGTAAACATTGGAACATCAGGTTCAGATTGCCGTTTAAGAGCAACCTCAGGTTTAGATTGTTGTTCTAGTGCAACATCAGGTTCAGATTGTCGTTCAACAGCAACATCAGGTTCAGATTGTCATTCAAGAGCAACAACAAGATTTTCACCAACAGGTTGACCTTGTAGCAATAGCTGTCGTTCATGTTCCACATCATGACCAATCAATGGTGGTTCATGTTCAACATCATAAGAACCAAAATATTCCATACTACAAATGAACCATGGATGCAGCAACTCATTACTCGTTGAAGCCATAGACAGAATAGGATTATACCATTCAGCAAATAAAGTTCCATAATCCCTTTTCTCAAAATTACCCATCTTCGACCAAGATAAACCACGTGGGATAACTAACGGATCTTTATTCCACCAATATTTACTGTTTGTGTACATCTCCAATATATAGATCTGTAATACCATTAGATTTGTAATGATGAACATCAACTATGGACATAAGCCAACTAGATTTATTCATATAACCACAACTAAAAGTTATTTATCAAATCAAGGAGGTCAAATAGCGTATTAACTTTTTTCAAAATGCTAGTCAAAAGGTAAGACCTATGGGTTACATAGAATTACCTTTTATCATAGTTTTCTTTTACCTTCTGCATAGAGCATATACTCAGGATAACTAAGACCTAGTCCCAACTTTATGTGGCGCTTTTAAAATATGAAATTGCCACTAGTTTTTCTAAAATCTTTTACAACCAGATTCCTAAAGTATGCATGATCAAATTATTATTAATGTATTACACACCAGATATATGGGAGCATTTCTTTTAGGTATATGGGAGCATTACTTTTTGGGACTTAAGACAATCAAAAATAGAAATAAACATACCTTCAAAGACCAAACAAAACCATATACATTATAAGTCTCATTCTTTTTTGAAGTAGGACACTTTTTTTTCTTCTTCCTGATGGACGCATTTTTTTGATTCTTCGTCATAACGGCAGCATGATGCCTACATATAACATTCACGTTCCTTCTGTAGAAAGCTTTCCAAATATACTCACCCCAAGGGTATGCATCCCAAGTAGGCAAATTATCAACTAATTTCAAAAGATTATCAACAATATAATTCTTAGGCTCCCTATCCATGAATACTATAGTTACAACCCGTAGTAAACAAACTTTCACAGCATCTTCATCAGACAACGCAGAACACAAATAGGCGCTTCTAGTTACAACAAAAAAGATCAATAACCTTAACTCTCTTTAGTGGCTGTCCTATTTTTTCAGGGAATACTCGGTCAATAAAAGGACTATTTTTTAAACCTAAATAAGTATCTTCCTTTCGAATTTTTAAAAACAGAAAACTAGTTATCAAGCAAAATTCTTGCCTACCAAAATCAAAAGTATTATCACCAATCTTGTAGGTGATAGGAGAGCAATCATTATTATTTTGTTCTTGCTTTACCTGATGCTCGAAAATGTAGTTAAGAAGATTGTTATCGTTCGCAAAGGATGGAAAATCCA
Organism: Tanacetum coccineum; assembly: GCA_026074375.1. NCBI lineage: Eukaryota > Viridiplantae > Streptophyta > Magnoliopsida > Asterales > Asteraceae > Tanacetum > Tanacetum coccineum. The sequence continues at coordinate 5,297 of BQNB010047522.1, read as the reverse complement.
ACCGTTTACCAAACTGAGTCGATCTAAAAATCGTATTTCGTCTTTCATTCCTACTCTTACATAATAACTCCTTAATTGATGCCAGAGTATGTAAAGTTGATCGTATTGTGACCTTAGCATCAAAAACTTCAATCACGTTATCCATGATGAACTCAATTGGGGTTTCTTCGATTTAGGAGTTTTAGATGTTTCGGCTCATGAAGGGTTTTTTAGATGTTGGGGGTGATAATGGGAATTAGGGTTTCATGGATTTAGGGTGAGAGGTGATGAACTGCATTTGGTAATAATTGGGTTTAATATTTTTTAGGTAGTTAAGGATTTGTTTTAGTAACTGGTTACATTTTTGAGGTTTAGATGGAAATGGAAATGGGCACAAATATCCAAGTTGTACTTTAACAATAAAAAATTAATTTTTTTACCTAACGGTCGCTCTAAATAGTGTATAAAGTACGTAAGTCGCTCTAATACAAAGTTTGACTTTTATTATGGAAATACAAAAAATAAGAGTCGCTCTAAGTATTATTACAGGGGTCGCTCCAACATATTAAAAAACATAGCTATAAAAGTACACTTACACAAAGTGTACTTTACTTGTACAATTTATATTATGTAATACGGTCGTTCTAGTCGCTCTTGTAGTTCTGGTCGCTCTAGGGCATTTAAGGAAAAGAGAAAATGGTAGGGCATTTATCAGAAACACCTTTTGATTTTAGGGAAAAATAGAATTTTCCCCTTAATAAATGTGGTGATTGCTAAACTTCTTATCTTATGTACTAATCGAGGTTTGAAACCCGCGCTTCGCTGCGAAGCGCAGTTTCAGAGGTCAACTTAAGAGCATGACTCAGGTACTCTCAACTTGAGCAGACTTCTCAGAATCATCTACTACTGGAAATTCAGATGTTAAATTTTTTTACTTTTATTTACCAGAAGCTTGTTTATACAATATGGGTTTTAATCTATAAAGTACTACCAAAAGCCTTGTATAATCTTTCACCGACATACATACATTGAATCTATATTTCAAGCCAATGATGCTTGGTCGAACGCCTACAGATGGGTTTGGTTTTCTTGGGACAATCTTGTTCTTGTAAGTGGTATGTGCTTAAATACACATACCTTTGACCTAATAAAACAGACTTAAAAGACCAAAAACATGCCAAAAATACATTGTATTTGTGTATTTTGCATTTATATTGTGCAGGTAACGGATATCTAAGAAAAGGACAAAAAATCGAACAAAACGGACAAAACCGAGCACGAAATGGAAAGAGTGTGAAAAGTCAAAAAGTCGAAGTCAAAGTCAACCCCGACAAATTCAAAGTCAAAGACAAAGCCGATATCGAAGAAATGTTAAATGGGCCAACCCGTACCCATCTAATGGGCCGGGTCAACCCATTTAAACATTATGAAGTCTTTTAATAATCCAAATCCAAAAAAAAATATTAAAAAAAACCCTTAACCGGCCCAAACCATGGCCCAAACACAACACTTAAATGAGCCTATTGATGAGGCTGTTAAGTCGTTAACTCCATTACACCACAAGGACTTTCCATGCAAACATAACATACAAATAGAGAGGCCAAAACTGCCAACTCCTTTATATCATTTACACCACAAGGACTGTGGTTGCAAACATACCATACAAGTTGAGAGGCAAATCTTGCCAAACCCAAAAACCCTCACCCCTGTTATTACTAAAACAGAATACAAACGAAAAAACCCAATTTGGTGCCAAATTGCCTTAATTATGTCTTCCTCCCTGCACCCCCTGCAACACAAGACAAAACCATCACCATCCCTAAACCCTACTTCACATAGGCCATTTGCCATGTTGGCAATCCCCTAACACCCCATTCGTCAAGAGATAAAACAAGGAAATCAAGGGTGGAGATTATAGAGCTTGGAGGACACTCAAATCTGATGGTTGAGTACGACTTATAACTTACTCACTCAACAAACACACCTCAGTTTACACTCAGTGAAGAAACACAAGTCCAAGAAACGAAGACTTTGAAGTTTATCTATAAATAGGACCTTGTAAGCCCATATGAGGCACCTAGTTTTCAATTTACAACTTATTTAATTTACTTTTTAGCTTATTGTAATTTTACTTTTCAAAGTCTTGTACTCCTTTTAAGTTTAATAAAAATTTGAGTTTATGTCTTAAAATCCTATCTTACTTACTACTGTTTCATTACTTTAAAAAGTTTCAAAAGCTCTGTATAAGCTCTTATAAGCTATTAATAACTCAAACAATGAAAACTTTCTAGTTTTGTGTTGTTTAAGAACTAGTTCACAAAGAAATCACTCAAAAAGCTATTTGGAAGATAAGCCAAACAGGGAAGGGCTTATAAGGGTTTTACTAGCTTGTCTTTGACAAGCTAGAGCTTGTAGACAAAGCTCTTAAGAGTTTATTTGCCCTGTTTTGATCTTTGTAAGTTCTTTATTTTCAAATTTTAGCTTATTTACTGTAGCATTGCTTATTTCTGCTTATATTTGTTTAATCATGCTTATTATGTCTTAAGATTGCTTAATATGCTTAGCTTGTAGTTTAAAACTCTTAATTCCAGATTTAGCCAAATATCTGCCTTGTTATAGCTTTAGAACTGCTTATCTTAGTTTCTTATTTTAAGTGCTTATCTGTGTTTGGAATTTGCTTATTTTTGCTTAACATTGATTTATTGTCATCTGTTTTCAAAACTCTTGCTTAAAGTTTTAAAATTCAGTTTAAAAATTGATCTTGAAAACTTAAAGGGGTGTTTGGGTCAAAAGGCAAAACGGGTCAAAAGGCAAAACGGGTCAAAATAAGTTAAAAATTGTTTTGGGTCTTCAACCTAACTTTGTCAAGCATCTTTTAAGTCAATTTAATCAATTTCAAAAGTTTTTAAAGATTAAAATCAAATTTTAAGGTATTTCATACAAGTTTTTTTAAAACTGTGACTTTGGAATTTGTTTTAACTATTTTCATTTGATCTTTGCTCAAAAGCTGTGTTAAGGTTTTGTTTTCACTTCATGTTATGTCTAAAATGCAGTAGTAACAAACTTAGTTGAATTTTCTATTGTCCTTTGTAGTTTTAGCAATCAATCTGTCAAGAGTAGTTTTAAGTGTTAAAAAGTGTATTTTCAATAGCTACTTTAGGTTAGTTAAAGTTAGTCTTAGGTTCTAAAATTGACAGCACAAGCTCACTCTTTTTAAGCTTATTTTGCATTTTAGCTTTTATTTACTTGCTTAAAAATAGGCCTGCAGTTAGCTTTTTGTCCTTTACAAAATTTGAAAAAAAAAACTCAGCAATCTGTGTGAGCAGCCCTTTTTACTTAGCTTTTTCATGGCTTAGTCTTGTTTCAAACTCATTTCTCTCGGCTGATTTTTGAAGCTAGTTGTATAAGCTTTAAGAATCTACAAGCTACTAAGCCATAAGGTTCCATTAAGGCTTTGAAAAATTGGCTTAAAGATAGCTTGTTGGCCCTTTGAAGCTGTTTTTAGTGCATTTTGCTTATTTGCTTTTCTATGCTTATCTGCTTGTTTCCTTTGCTTATATTTGTTCCTATATGCTTATTAAGTGTAGTACTTTATCTGTTTAAGCTTATTTGTCTTTTTGATTAGCTTATTTGTCCTAAAAAAGCCAAACAGTTGTGCCTTTTATAACTTAGTGTTAAAAAAGACAAACTGCCTGCTTATTTTGCTCTTTTCCAGCTTATTTACAAGTTTTTACAAAAAGTTGCTTTTTTAAATGTTGTTAGTTTTGCTTATTTTATAAGTTTGCAAAAAGAAAATGGAGTTCAAAAAAGATGGGATAGAAGGGAAGTCTAGGGTGAGCTAGGCTCGAACCCCAGACCTCAACCCTCCATCATCCATCTTTTATATACCCGTTACCATCTGTGCTAAGTGAGACAAGTTGTTAGTGTCTCAAACCAAATTGTACTTAACCACCTTTTTGTCCCATTTTCTCAATATTAAGCCGTAGCTTATTTAGGGATTTTTAGAGCTTATTTGATAAGCTGGCTTATCCAACTTATTTTTCCTAGGCCCTTTATACCATTTATGACTTTTATGCAATTTTCTAGAATTTTAAATAGATTAAATAGGTTTTTAATTCATAGAAAATTATTAAAAAGTCAAAAAAATATAATTCCTTTTTAGAAAATTTTCTTTTATCATTTTAGAGGTTCAGAAACTAAGTTTGCATTTTTTAGGGTTAATTTTGATTTAGTTGATAATTTAGACGCGTTTTATGATTTCCGTTATTTGATTTCTTTGTTTATTGCCTTAGTTGTTAGAATATAATGCCTTATTTGTCTTTCCCATAGATTTAGAAATCAAATCCAATCAAATCTTGCTCCATTCAAACATCAAATATCAAATCGACCCTCGACTCTCAAATTTGCACCCCTCGTTGGGAAAAACGACCCGGGAATATCATATACTACTCGGATTTCATTGATTTTCTTTCTTTAAACCTTTTCAAGGGATACTTGATTTGGTTTTGGGTTAATATAAGTAGTATATTATATATATTATTTATATACGACCCTAAAGCTTGAAATCAGTAAGCTTCCCTGAGATTTGCCTTTTGTGTCTGTGGAATAATAGTCTGCACTTCTGCAATAGATGTCCATATCAATATACTATATCAACTATAACACCACAACATGAAAACGTAATGACGTAACCTGAAAAACATAATGACGTAAAAAGGTTGCCTTTTTAAGTCTACGTATGAAATTTTACTACACTACTAAATGCATATATTACTTGATCACTCAGCTAATGACTAAAGTAAGCTTTTATCAAGTGTTACGTTACTGCTAGATTCTTATTTAACGGTTTCTGGATCATTTATAGATAATGTAATCACAGGAGAATTCAAGACGAATGCTACAACAATATTGGTCCCTGTCATTTCTTAAAACTCACTCATAAAAAAATTAGCAAGAAAGTTTAGCAGACAACTTTCCACTGTATTTCTAGTTTATAAATATCAATGAGCGTAGAGGTGGTAATTTCAATCAATTACTTATTATAGATCAATCAGATATGATCACATGTGGTTAAATAGGAAGCGAATCAAATTAACGATGAAAGTTATTAGGCGTGTATTGTTAATCCATAAAACCAACTTTGTTTAACCCGCACCACCAGTTATTGGTTTTGAACCAACACATCACACAAGTTAAACACATCACATAAATTAAGCGAAACATAAATGTAGGTACCACTAATATCACTTACACTTTATATTGAAACACAAGAAATTAAGATGAGATAAAATGGAAGAAGTTTAGAGAGAAGTTAGAGA
>BQNB010047521.1:0-43070 GCA_026074375.1 Tanacetum coccineum | reverse complement strand
ATGTCGTTTGTGTTAATATATGAATAATGACAGGTGGTTAGAAAGTTATTTCCATGTAAATTCTAAGGTTTGACAGTTTATTGCCATCACGTTCTTCAGGCCAAAAAAAGTCAATTATTAAGTGATAAACGGGGTGCCAAATAAGTTGGTATAAAATGGAAAAATGCTAAAAGACAAAAAAAAATGCCTTAGGGACCAATGGAGTAATGAGAAAAAAAACAAAACAAAAACTACAGTAAAAGTTAAGAGTTTTAAATTTTAAATCAGGGACCAATGATGAAAAAAATAATAATAAGAAATTACTAAACTACCCATCGTTGAAAAGTCAAACTAACACCCGTCACATATAACGGGGCTCGAGGGATCAAACGGGTAAGAACAGTAACAAAAAAGAAATAACGACATCGACCCCCGTTATCTAGAGACTAAATCCGCAATCGGGCCTAACCTTGAGGACCAACAGTGTAATTTACCCTAGAATAAAATATAAAATTATTATTCAATATTTAAAACTATGTGAGAGAGAAAGAAAAAAATGTTAAAAGCTAATGTGTGAGAGAAATCCTATCACATTAGCCTCCTTGCCATTTTGTAGGCCATGCATAGCTTTTTAAATCATAAACCAAGTACCAAACAATTAAGATTGGGACTCAGTGGGATAGAAAAAGAGGCAAACAAACACACCCTAACTTTCCAATTTGCCCCCGTTACCAATTCAACCTAACCTGACCATTTTACCCATTAATAATACCCACCTCAAAACCTGACCCGCCCATTTCAAAACATTTACAACAGCCAATTTTACAACCGGATCACCCACGAATGTTCAACAGTACCCAAACAACATATTTTACCCATTTAAAATCTGACTCGCTCGATCTACAACTTCTAGTTACAACGACAATACACCTCTTTTGTATATTTGTACACTTAAATCGGAAGCCAAACTCAAGAAAAGGAACCAGATACTAATATCTACATCTATACTACTTTATAAAGGGTGTACCTAACTCCAAACCTACATTTTCAGATTCAGACACCCGAACCATACTCCGAGCCTACGAGCTATAAAAGAAAAAAAATGAACAACCCTTCGCCTGGGTTTTGCTCCGCCACCACCTCATCTTTGGCCGCCACAAACCCCATTACTATAACAATAACCAGCCACCACCACTAAACCCCGACCATCGCCATCGTGGCACCCCATCACCGTCGAAACCACCGGAACGCACAACCACTGCCAACGGCGCCTTTGCCGAAATCCGGAACCAAAAAATTTAACTCTTATTTATTGTAGATCTACATGCAGATCCCAAGACTTGTGTGACTATTGTGACTTTAACTTCACCGTAGATAATATGGAAAATGCTTCATCTTCACCGGGAAATGAGTATTTATTCTTTATTTTTGAAGGTTTTTATTTATTTATATAAAATGAGTTGTCATAACATTTTTTATTAATGAATTTTGTAGATCTTTTGCTGCCACCGCATGTGTCGCTGGAAGCTGTCCGTGAATAACTTATGGATGTTTTAGATATGTTGTTTCCTTGTGAATTAAAAGTTCGTTTTGACTTGACAAGCGTTGAATTTGAGATGTGTGTCAAAAGAGTATTGGTAGGCGTGAAAAGATGACATTGTTAAAGTAGAAACTAAAGTATCACGAAAGGTGCTAACAGAAAAGTTCCATAAAGAACATGGTCAAAAAAAGAACAAACAGCTTCATCTTATTCATCCATTTTATTTTCATCTAATGGTTTAAATTAATTCTTATTTTAATTTAATTAAAGAATCCACTTTCACCTTATTTTTTTAAAAATTAAATATCTCACAAACCGTTAATCGTTACGCAAAACGAAACATACAATCGCGACGAGAATTAAATCATCTTTTTATAGAGGGGCACTTCTATATACTTTCGACGAACTTTTTTCGAATTTTTTTTTTCAATCACGTCAGAAAAAATCTCATGAGATTTTTTGAAATCACATGAGATTGTGATACAAATCTCATGTGATTTTTTCAGACGTGATTGGAAAAAAAATCGAAAAAAGAGTTCGTCGAAAGTATATAGAAGTGCCCCCTATAGAAAGATAAAAAAATACTCGTTGGAATACTTTCGCTGACGAACTTTTTTTCGTGATTTTTTTCTAATCACCGTCTGAAAAAATCACATGAGATTTGTAAAGCACCAATCTCCTGTGGAATTTCACAAAATCACCTGGTGATTTGTGATACAAATTTCATCGTGATTTTATTAAGACGTGAATAGAAATAAAAAATAATTTCGAAAAAAGAGTTCGTCGAAAAATCCACATCTGAAAAAATCACGTCGAAAAAATCACATGAAGATTTGTATCACAATCTCATGTGATTTCATAAAAAATCACACATGTGATTTGTGATACAAATCTCATGTGATTTTTTCAGACGTGATTGAAAAAAAAATCGAAAAAAGAGTTCTTCGAAAATATATATATTAGTGCCCTCTATAGAAAGATAAAAAATTACTTGTTGCGATACTTTCGACGAACTTTTTTTCCGTTTTTTTTCAATCATGTCTGAAAAAATCACAAAAATACCCTCTATTATTATTATTATTATTATTATTATCACTTACATTTTTTCTGCACACCATTTTTCATCCACTAAATCCATAATCTTTTCCCAATCCTCACCTACAACACCTCCATCACTAAAAAACACAAACACCCACCTGGATTTTACTTCTTCAACCAACTTCTTTAATCCAAACAATTGTTTCTCTTTTACAATAGTTCCAAAGATTACATATCTCGATTCAAAATACACAAAAACAACATCTATGATCAAATCTCAAAGAGTGAAAAACCCAAAATTGATAAAACCCACCAAAATGACACAGTCACACACCACCATCAAATCTCAGATAGTGATACCTCTTTGTAACAACACATTAGCACAAGATTTTTTTTGTTTGATTACAAACCCAAAACATACTTGTCTCTCTTTATCTCTCAATAAAGACGAGCACCAAAACCACTGGCGACCCACCCTCGTGAAGAGCCACCTCCGGTTCCACAGCAACCACCATACATCATTACCTCGACATCCGGTCAAACCAGATCGATTAAAGTAGTTGCAAAAGTGGTCTTGTAATTTCAAGATTTATTTCTTTTAGGGTTTCCCCATTATTGATGCATAGGTCCTCGGAAAAATAAAAAGTATACAAGGAATATAAGTGTATCCCGGCGCGTGCACACACACATACACGCACCTCCATGAAGAAAGATCCGGCCACCCAACTTCCATCGGATCCGGCTGTAATTTACAGGTGTGGGTGGATAAAGTCTAGAGTGAAATAAGTGGACTTGAATTAAGAGAAAAGGTAGTGAAAATAGATCTGAGAGGTATATGTAACGGAGCAAGTTCTAAAAAAAAGAATGCTGGATTGTATGGAATGTGGATTTATAAAAGAGGGGTTGTATTTATCACCCAACCAACACCCTCATTCTAACAAACTTGATTTTGAATTAAAGGTTAGGCAAAAATGGATTTAGATTAATAAACTACGGAAAAGACCGAAATACCCTTCAAGTTAACAGTCAACTCACAGAATTTTTGGTCAAAGGACCAAACCCGATACGGGTCAAAACCACAGGGAGAGGATCCGTTAAAAAAGTTTCGGAGGGACTAAATCCGTTATACCCGATAAACATTAGGGACGAATTATGAAATTAACTCTATTAATAATTTTTAGTTTTTTGATTTTTAATTCTCTTTAATCGCTGCTTTGCGTGGGTACATGCTAGTTATATTTCTTATAAATGAAAAAAAACAACATTTGAAAAGATCAACATGACATGGCAGCTCCTTATTAGTGTTTCAAACACTCCTCAACATAAAGGACTTGATAGAAGATCAACCAGTTAGCGTCTCAGAAAAGGATGCTATCACAGTTAGTGTCTTAGGAAGACAAAGTAACATACAGATGAATGAAAAGTGTTTCTTTTATAATTTAATGATCAAGGTTTTTCTAAAGTTCATTTGTTATTATTAACTACCATAAACTCGTATTCAAAGTTAAAAATCTAATAGTGATGTGTTTTGTACGTCCGTTTAATGATATTTTAGTAGTTCTAAGTTGTAACACATGTCGTGATTGAAAAACATAGTAATGTTCGACATTAACATGAACAACACACCCATTTATGAACACTGATTGACATGCATAAGTTCGTGCCTGGCCAAATTTAACAATGGGGAATGGAAATAGAAAATGTCTGCAACTACTTTTCCTTAGGAAGACAAAGTAACATCCTAAAACTGCGATTACTCTTTGCAGATACTTCATAGTCTGAATTCATTTGATGGTTTTTCTCACAAACCCTATGAATCATACTCGTGTATTTGATAGCTCATTTCATCATCTTTTGTGTACCTTTTGTTGCATCAGAAGAAGTTGGTCAGTTTTTATGATGCCAAGAATCAGACATCACAATTTTTTTATGGAAGATCATTTCTCATAATATGCCGCCGAACAAGTAAGAAGAGCTACGATTGCAAGAGGAGTGTCTACGGAGCTCTGAAAAGGGAATGCCAAAAGCCTATTGAATTTACAAGGCAACAAACTTCAATGTAGAAAATTCAGTTCAACAGGACATCAGAAGAAAAAAGACAAGGTGATCAAGTTAATGACCATAGCTGACCTCAAAAGTACATGCCAATCCTATGACACTCATCACCCTCTCGATAAACTGGGATTTCACACCATCAACAGCTTTAGAAGATAAGTACCTGACAAACAATAGAACTTGTTTAGTAAAAGGGATCCACTTGCATGATATGAGAACAGCAGCTCAAATTTATTTAGTAATAGAACTTGTATAGTAAAAGGGACCCACTTGCTAACAACACGACACAGATTGCCAAATCAAATAAGTATACGATAACATATTGAATGTAGACAAAGACGAACCATCGTGTTTGGCTTTTCATTCAAACCAACAATCTTGCTTGTAAAGACAGTAACCCCGTTTGTCCAAAAGTCGCGCATTCTTGCAAAAGCACTTGAAATGAAGATACAAATGAAAATGGATACCTTGGTCAAGCGTGATGGTTAAAGAATCATTAATCCTAGTGTACATTACATCAATAATTTGTCACATATGGTGACATAACAGATTCCATGTCCCATTTTGAGGTGATCTCCATTTATCATTTCCGCATTCGCATAACCCCATTGAAGCATCCATGCGAACAATTTTTTAAGAGGATAAGAAAAAAAAATGAAATAAACAAAACAAACCACTGAAATCTTTCGACCGTTTAGTTAAGAGTGGTTCGATTGAGATTGTGTTTTATCTAACACGGATTTAATACCTCAAGTTGAAATTTAGCAGAATGGGAAACGGTTGAATGTGATGGATACAACCTCCTAAACTGTTGTATTCATATAATTAGATTATTAGTGCGAGTAACTGGATATTGTCATCAGGATTAATAATACAATCACCTACTACCAACTAAATAATAAGAGTGGAACAGAAAAGCCTTTTACTTGCCTATGAAAGCAAATCCGAACCTTGTCATGCAACCTATGATGGACTGCTCGTGAAAGGGCCAGCAAAACACGATATGGTCTTGCGTAACTCCTAAGATTCAATCTTGATGTGCCATTCATAAGGATACGTGCACAGTAATTATTAGGTAACCCCAAAACCGGCGCTGGAGTAGCTTGAACTGATGGACTATTAACATCAATGCTTTTGATTTCAAAGGATAAAATTAATGACCATCAATTAGTATTTTAACTATATAGACTCATATCTAAGTGACAAGATGTAAATTGGATTACTATATATCTCGGTTTTCGTCATGGCACACGAAACAAGTTCTGGTAGCAAACAGCAATGTTTCTCGAATAATTCCAACTTCAATTTAAAACAATATCAGTTAGCAGAGTGAACACTCAAAATATATAATGCAGAAAAGTATCAAATTTATGGTTGTTTGAGTAAAAAATTATACCGTAGACTTAAAACACATCCAGTCATCCACTATACGCTCTTTGCCTCAAACAGTACTTAGTGTCGACCGATATTTTTCAGGTCCAAAGAGAAATAACCCGATCATATTAATTCTACTGTTAATATACTTCCACCGGGTTAATTCCTCCTTCAATTCCTTGACAATGGCCAGTCTTTCAGAAGTTGATGAAGTACGATACTGTAGAAAACATAAATAAGCAGTCTATGTGGTAAAAGCAGGACACAAAAGATGACAAATACTTACTGTGTTCCACAACAAGACGACAAATTTCTAGAAATACTATGTGAAGTGTCACGATTTGGTATAGCATTTGATTTAGCTATAGAGAAAACTAAGAGTTTTCTTGAGATTGAGAGTTTAGAAGAGTTTAGAAATAATTTAGATGGTTGGGATCCATAATATATAAACTAGATATAAAAAGGTTAAGAAACTAGAAATAAGAATGTGTATGTAACTATGTCAATATTGGCTAATTTTATAGAGAATTGAAAACTGAAATCAATGATATAATTATTATTTAAAAAAATAAAAGATAATATACATTATCCAAAACCATCATTCACTTGTAAAATGCATTCTAATTAAATGGAAATATGCATGTCCATTAAGTTTGTGCCATGTGGAAAGGCTAGAAGAAAGATTGGGAAGTCATGTGTGTTGAACCGATTGGTAGGTGTTTATGCATTCATTTTGTACTTATGTGAATTAAATATGCCCATTAAATGCTATGTACTTGCAACCGGTTGGATAAGAATCATGGATAAACATAGCCTTAGACTTAAAACACTTCCGGTCATCCACTATACGCTCTTTGCCTCTAACAGTACTCAGTGTCGACCGATATTTTTCAGGTCCAAAGAGAAATAACCCGATCATAATAATTCTATTGTTAATATACTCCCACGGGTTAATTCCTCGTTTAATTCCTTGACAATGGCCAGTCTTTCAGAAGTTGACGAAGTACGATACTGTAGAAAACATAAATAAGCAGTCTATGTGGTAAAAGCATGACATAAAAGACGACAAATACTTACTGTGTTCCACAACAAGTGACGTTTAGAATCCAATTCTCGGATGTCTAATCCAATGTTGTTTGCAAGAGATAGTAGTAATTCTCAAGTGGTACTATTGCACATACTTACTATGTCCCACAACAAGCGATGTTTAGAATCCAATTCTCGGATGTATTCATTAATGTCTAAGCTAATGTTGTTGGAACAAGGTAGTAGTAATTCCCAAGAGGTACTAGTGCAGATACTTACTACGTTCCACAACAAGCGACGTTTAGGATCCACTTCTTGGATGTATTCATAGCACTGTTTAAGGGAATGTTGTTGGCACGAGGTAGTAGTAAGTCCTAAGTGGTACTATTGCGGTGTTGAGCATGAGCTTTGGGAAGTAAAATCACTATAACAACAAGCAAAGGTAAAAGAAGAAGAAGAAGACGTGAGGTCGACTTTAACTCAACACTTTCGCGGTCGATCCACTTATACGCTCCTTTTGCCTCTTAACATTACTAGTGTCGAACCGATATTTTTCAGGTCCCTATCAGAGAAATAACCCGATGCGCTAATAAATCTCTCAATTGTTAATATAACTCCCACGGTTAATTCCTCGATTTTAATTTCCTCTGTCACAATGGCCACGTCTTTTCAGAATTGAACGCAAGTCAACGATACTGCGTAGAAAAACATAAATAAGCAGTCTATGTGTAAAGCATGACATAAACACAGACGACACAAACTACTTACTATCATGTGTTCCACAACAAGTGACTTCACAGAAATCCACGTTCTCGCGAATCTCTCCTAATTCCAGATGTTCTGTTTGCAAGAGCATAGTAAGTTATAGAGTAACTCAGTGGTACTATTGCACACCTTACTCAATGCCTATCAACAAGCGATGTTAGAATCCAATCTCGGAGTATGTATTCATTATGAGTCTCATAACTAATGAGTTTGTGTAATACCAAAGTAAAGTAGTAACACTTCCCAAGAGTACAATAGTGTCAATAACAACTTACACTACACGATCATCCACAACAAGCGAACGTTTAGGACATCCACTTCCTTGGATGTATATCATACACTATTTAAGGGAATGTTTGTAGTGCAGACGAAGGTATAACCTACAAGTCCTAACATGGTACAAAATTTGCGTCTCAGAATGCATAAAGCTTGCTTTTGGACAAGTAAACTATCACTACTAAACAACAAGCACAAGAGTAAGCGAGAAAAGAACAGAGAATCGTGACAAGGTCGTCGTCATTGATCCCTGAAAATAAAGTTTTAAGGTGAATATTGGTTAAGTATACGTATGAAACTTGCCGCAATTAAGTTAGGGTCACTTATAGTTTAAATTTTTGGAAAGGCAATTGATTAAAACCAACAAAACAAACAGAGACATAGAGTAAACCCTATGGGACATGTCGCAAAAGGCAAACAACAAACTAAACAGCACACCCTCGCCAAAAAAACAAAGTCGTACCCGTAGGAGGTCTAATCCAATCCCACATCTACCCCTACGACCTGTTTATTACTTTGTAAGTGAAACAATCGAGAGAAGCGAGGCACACGACCAAACGAAAAAGAAGTTTTATGCCCATCCCCCACTTCTTTGACGAACCCCCCTTCCATATTATCCAAAAATCGCACTCACATGTGTTTTTGGTTAGTTTTAACGTTAATGTTGGTTAAGTGTACGTATAAACCTATCGCAATTCAGTTAGGGTCAGTTAGGTTATATTTATTAGTGACATTGATACAACCTGGTCGGAGTTACAAGACATTAATATGACATATTAAATTGAAAAAGTACAAAAGCAATACTCCCCTCCTACGATCGACACATTCAATGATTCTCAAATCTTACAACCAACCTTGCCACATGTCACCATATTAATAGGCATCCATATTCTCATTTATTTAGAATTGATTTGTATGTTATAGATAAGGTAATAAATAATGTATATTATCTTTTATTTTATTTTTAATAATAATTATACCATTAATTTCAGTCTTCAATTATCTATAAAACTAGTCCAATATTGATATAGTTACATACACATTCTCAAATCTAAATTTCTAGTTTTTTAACCTTTTTATATCTATTTTATCTATTATGTATCATAACTATCTAAATTGTTTCTCTTAATGGAGTACATATTTTATTTCAATTACAACGTAAAAATATATAATTTTTTTTATTAAAACAGTCATTTTTTAAAAATTTATTTATAAAGTAAATATTTTATTTAATATATAATTATTGATGAAATTTTAAGTCATTAAATTAAATATAAAAAAAATAATATTATATGTTAGATTGAGTTGTAGATAAATAATAAAAAGTTAAGATTGATTGTGTTAGGTTGTTGATAAACATGATTTTCAGAGTCGTCTCGTGGATTTCGATGGCCCTGTACCATGACTATACGAAGGCCCCACTAAATACCAAAAGTAAACATAGAAACGAATATATCCATTGAAAATTACCTGATGTGTTATAGCTTATAGAATTGAATCGATCGCGAACGAAAGTATTGCGGCTTGCGGCAAGTTCTTTTCCTCCACGCAGTTTTTTTAATATGGATTAATGGCATACGTTTTTTTTATATATATACTAGGATATTGAGTTTAATTGGGCCTTAGCCCTATTGCCCTTACAGAAAAAAGAAATTGTCAGTTGTAGTCGGTGTCTTATAAGGCAAGACTTTTTTTACTCCCATTCTATATTAACATAATAATAAAATCATCATTGGATGCATCTATATATAGTCAACGATCTTTAGAAATCGGTCGCCCTGATTTTGTGGTGGCCCTGTGCCATTGGTCCTGTGTCACACCCAAAGAGCCGACCCTGATGATTTTATAGTTGTGTTGTAACAAACCGGTTTTAGTGCAACCGGTTTCCCACTAACCGGACCGGCCGGTTCGTAACCGGATTAATGGAAATAGACTCGACCGGTTTGTAAACCGGTTTTAAACGACCCGGTGAAAAAACCGATTTTTAACCCGGTTAGAACCCGATTTTTGCTTTTTCCTTATAAAATGGCAGCATGAATAGTATTAGGTACAGATCATGATGACTTCTTCCACCAAACCATTATTTTCTTTATCTTTCTTCTTTATGTATATAAGAACAAAAAAATTCATTTGGTACAAAGTCAAAGTCAATCAAATCTCACAGGTCACAATTTTGCCTTACTTTCTCATTCATGTAATGCATCAAGGCAAGGACCACCATGTATTACGAATTTTGCACGTATTTGTTTTCATATTCTACTAATGCTGATATGCTATAACATTGTTTAAATTGAACCCATAAATTTTGATACAAGAATTAAAAGTAGAATCGACTAGAAGAGTATATCTCAAAAAGCGAACAATAAACTTGCTTAATCTACAAAAGAGAAAAGTGTGTTTATATCCATAATCTTAACTACATCCCCACATTTGAAAGCAAATCATATTCTACCTTTCATATACTCATTCACGAGTGGTTTTTGTCTAATTTAGGTGTAGTTAAGTTTCTTTAGCTAGGGTTATTTATTGCAAATACACTACATACTTTTTCTTATAAAATGGCAGCATGCATGACTTTTTCTCATAAATATAGCATGAGTGAATGTGATAATGTGATTATGGCAGCATTGGAGGTGAGCAAAAAAACCGGTTCCACAAACGGAACCGGTCAAACCCGGTTTTGACCAGAACCGGTCCGGTTCTTGGCTAAACCGGCGGTTTGGGACCGGTTTGGAGTTTCCGTGGTTTGACCGGTTTGTGGACCGGTTTTTCAAACCAGTTCCCCGAACCGGTTCCAAACCGGTTCGAGATATTTTTTTTTCAAATTTCGAATCTAGCTTTTGTAACGTAAGGGGACCCGTGGAGGCACGTTTTCCTGACATTTTGGGTGCAGTGTTTATTATTTAGCTATTTGATTTCATTATAAATTGAGATGTTGTGTTTCTATATCAATCACAACTCAAAACTCACAATCCTAAGCAAAAAAAATCCTCCAAAGCAAAACCAAATTTCTTTCAAGTTTCAATAAGCAATGGCAACTCAATCCAGTTCAAGTACCACTGGTGTGGTTCTACAAGTGCACCGGCGATTCTTCAAATTTTAGAAACCACCCGAAACCCCCAAATTTGGAAAGACCTCCACCTTTGCAAGATGTCGGATGTCACACCCCCAAAATCGGACAAGCAGCGGAATAATAGCATTGGGGTGCGACGTCATAGCACAAAAATCAAGATATAGAAAACGACCTTAAATGGACGTTTTAAGATACGATTTCATTTGATGCCATAGCAAAATAACAGAGTTTATAACAGATAAAAGTTTAATTAAATTTAAGAAATCAGAATCCCTCTAATAGATATCCGTCACGGCTCTCATCTAAGCTTATACCTCAGCACCTGAGATTAAAACATGCTAAAACGTCAACAAAATTGTTGAGTGAATTCATAGGTTTATCAGGAAATAGCGTGGACCACAAGATTTAGGTAATGGTAGACTATGTGCATATTCCATAGTCCAAAACAGGTATTATTGCACTAAGCTCATGACACCGAACCTTAACGTAATAAAACGAAATCAAACCAGTATTCTAGGTTTGTGCCCCAATACGGATACAGATGTTGTTAAACATCCTACGAATTTCACAATACAGATGTTGTTAAACATCCTACGAATTTCACAGATACAGATGTTGTTAAACATCCTACGAATTTCACAGATACAGATGTTGTTAAACATCCTACGAATTTCACAGATACAGATGTTTTTAAACATCCTACGAATTTTCACAGATACAGATACTACCAAACATCCTACGAATTTTCTTCTAATGTTAAATGCGTCAATAGTCAATTAGAAACCACAGCCCAGACGGGGATTGTCAGTTCCGATAGATATATCCATAACATTAGCGTATACCCAGCAGGTATTTAACGGTTCATGATAAAAAGGGGACTTAAATGGCAATACGGTAACTTAGGCAATAATGTAATCAGGAAATAGCATATAGTTTTGAAAACACTTGTGTCCAAAGAAATCAAGCATGTAATCTCCCCCGTATTTAATAAAGCAAGTAGTAGAAAAAGGGGCTACGAACTCACCTTGAGTGAATGGTAATCAACAAAGTATTCACAATAGAAAATGCGTCAGATAAACGCCGATTGCAACCTAATTAATTATAGGCCGTGTAAGCACTAAGCCCTTTGATTAACTAATACCATATACAGTTCTATATAGCTACATCACCATCTAATTGTTTTAGTGAAATCGCATTTATAAAGTAAAAACGTTTGTAAATGCCTCTTTAGTAAAAACAACGCAACTTTCGCGTTTTAAGCCCGATTTTGACGTTTCTTATGCCCACGCTTTCGTATTAAGACGAGGTATCATAATTTGACATTTTCAAAATTTGGACCTACTGGTGAACAGTAACTTTTACTGTTCACACCAGTTTATAAATTTATTTTTATAGTTTTTGTTATCGTAAACGTCGTATTTTATTCGTTATAGCTCCGTTTTTAGCGATTCTTTCGAGCACGTCTTCGTATTTGAAATCTCTATTTATTTATGATGTTTTAAAAATAATAATTACTGAGGTGAACAGTAACTTTTATAAAAATAATTTTATAAAAGTATATATTTAACGTAAACTTGAAATCGTCGTATCTTTTTCGTTATAAATCGGTTTTTCGAGTTTCTTATCATTTTGGAATCGTCATGAGGTGTAGTATTTTATAAAAATGATAATCCTACTGTTTTGAAATCGCACCAAAACAGTCCCTGTATATTTTTTTATATACTTAATTATATACACTTGTTTTATATACTTTTCAAATTAAACAAAATACTTGCAAGTCTTCCAATACTTATTATATACTTATCTTACATAATATAGTGTCCATAAGTCCATATGGTGTCCATGAGTCCAAAATAACAAGTCCTTAACAAGGCTTAACAATCTTAAACTTTCTTAAGAAATCTTTTAAATCGCTAGTTTATATACGCACTTTTTATACTTTAACAAACATGTTACCATACTTATAACTCCTTTATTCCATGATATTATCAACTACACAACATATGAAAAAGTGTTCAAAATTATAACCACAAGTAGAAATATGTTTTAAATATTTAATAGTAAATATTTAATAGTATCATAAATGGTGATATTGTTAAATAGAACATATAAAAACATAAAATCAGAATTATGAAATGATTAAGGTTTTAGATAACCTTAGTAATGACGAGTGGTGAATAGGAAACAAATCACACCCTTGTGATTAAAACCCTTGGCTTGAAATATGAGATGAAAACCCTAACTTTCTTAAGAACTTATATCTTGAACTTTCTTGTCTTAACTTCTTGTAAAGCTTAAACCAACCCTTCTAAACACCTAAGAACATCTTATAAATATAGTAAGAATGTGTGTAATTGTGATAAGTGAAATTTAGTATGGATTTGGTGTTGGTCTTGTGGTTGCCGTGAGCTAGGGAGGAGGAGGGAGGAGAGTTTTGTGTTTTTCACCTTCAATATGAGAAGTGTATGTGTAATATTACTAGATAAAGCCTTAAATACCCTAATGACTAGTCAAAGAACACTTAGAGTAAAACATGGAGGTCTTTGGTCTTTGTTGGAAAAAGTAGGGAACATTCCATGGTCTTAAAGAAGATGGTTGGTCAAAGAAACATAAGTATTAATTAGTAGAAGATGTACATTGTCTAGCTAGCTCATGGTTCCCTAATGTGGGAGTTATCCCCATGGAATAAGGAAAGTGACTAGCTAAATATTTCTTAGGTAAAATAAAATGAAAGTATTACTTGTATTGTAGAAGTTGTAATTTATAAACATAATGTATAAATTTGTAAAGTTCAAGTCTTGGTTTATTTCCTTCATGAGGAATTCGGCTAAGGTGATGTTTGTAGGTAAAGTTTTGAAAACTTTGAGTATTAGTAATAATCATAGGTATTTGTTGAAGCATAGAAAAGTTTTGGTGGTTCTGGAATGCCTAAACTTAATTGATCGCGAAACATAAACCTTTTACGTAACCGATAAAAATAAAATGAGGAAATATAATAATTATTCTCAAAATAATTATTTAATTCTTACTTGACGTAAACATTAATTAGTTTGGCGTCCGATTACATTGAATGATTATAGTTATCTTACGCGATTTAACCAAATGACGCAAAATAAAAGCGAACACGTAAAAGTCCAAAATAAATAGTTGAATTATGAAGTCGCGAAGTGACGTGAAAATACGAGATGTTACATCGGACAATACGACCAAAGCTCAATGTAAGCATTGCTTTCATTTCTTTTCACAAGGTTCCAACTCGACGTTGAGGAATCATATCGTTCACCCGCATTGTGAGGCACTCAAGAAGAACAAGCAAGAACTGAGCGATGGGAGTGTTTTTGTGTTCAATCCGGATTATCATCGTGAACAATTTGCGGGGTTGGTGATTCAACGAGGGTTACCGTTCAACCACTTTGACGACGAGCAAACAACAAGGGTATTTCAGAACACTGTGCAACCAAGATACAATCATGTAAGTCGCACTACTCTCAAACGTGATGTGATATGTGTGAAAACACATATCCGTTTTGTATTGAAATAAACCCTAAATTAACCAAAAATGTCCAAAATATACTTGTATTTCTGTGTTTTGTGTGTTTATGGATGTGCAGGTACGGATATGCAAAAATCACAAGAAAACAGTCAAAAATTAGCAAAAACGGACACAAGAACGAAAGAGCACAAAAGAAGCCGGAAATTCAACAGTCAAAAGCCAAAAGAAGTCAAATCTTGGTCAACAAAGGTCAACCTCAGTCAAAGCCACTAGAAGACAAAATTCTTAAGTTACAATCTAGTCCTTCAAGTTTCCAAAGTTACACAAATGATCCCTAAGCCCATATTACCCTTTCATAAAAATCCGAGGGCCATTTATACCAATAATGAAAGTTGTTTTATACTATAACTTTCACTTCACAAAGACAAGGACCAAAACTGCCACAAGCCCAAAGTTTAAATCTAATTTACCCGTATAAGTAAAAAGAGCGGGAAATGCTGTTTTTACTATTCATCATCTTCTTCACCAATTACCATGGGTCAAATCAAAGGGTTTTTTATAATTAAGGTCCAAAAAGGGTGATTCAAAGGTCCACGCACACCTTGGCAGGGTTATTTCATCATCAAATGCTCTCATTGGCCAATCCCAACAAAGAATGCCATGGAGGATTATGAAGAAAGCACTCTCATAAGTGGGATTTTGTGCTAAAATGTGTACAAAAGAAGCACAAATGGATCCTAAATCATTGGACTGCCAACTTGGCAATCCATGTGCCTTCTTTCATCAAACGGACCAAAATCAAGATCAAAGAATGAAGGGGTTAGATGATGGAGAGAGGAGAATGACTCAAGGACCTAGAAGCTTCTTTGGGCAGCTATAAATGAGACCTCAAGCCTCACACACAGGGAGTAGATTTTCTTAGGGTTTTTAGTAGCTTATTTGTCGTAGCTTATTGTAATTTTAAAAGCTTTCTTAGTGTAATTTCGTTTTCAAGTATTGTAATCAATAATATTTCATCAATATAAGTCAAGTTTCCTTTCTAAATTCGTGTTTAAATCCAAAGTTTTAATTGTCTTAAAATGTCTTAAAAAGGTAATAAGCTCTTATAATCTCTTATAAGCTACTATAAGCTCATAAAATCTCATAAATACTCATCACAAATGCTGGAATGAAGATTGGAGTTATGGTTTAGAGTTGAGGGCAACATATAGGAAATTTGAATAAGCTTTCTTTAAGGCTTATTGAGCTTAAGCAATAAGCTTAGACTCTGGTGTAAGCTCTTGCTTAAGAGCTTATAGATCTCTGTTTAGCTGAGATCTTGAGGTACCTTTTCTCTCTTTTAAGCTCTTTATAGTTTTTAGTTTAAAATCTTATAAAAATCCAAAAATATTTGTATTTGCTTATTTACTACTTATTGTTGGCTTATTTGTGCTTATTTATATCTCATAATGCTTATTGATCATGTTTGCTTATCTGTTTTTGCTTAATATAGTCTAGATCTTAGATTTTAAATATTTTGTCTAAAAATCTCTAAAAAACCAAAAATATTAGCATAATCATTAGCTTATTGTTATTTGCTTATTGGTATATGTTCATTAAGGTTGTTAAAAGCTATACAATATCTGGTATTAAGGTTTTGTTGATTAGATCTCTAATTTAAAAGCTTAATGAAATCTGTCATCATTGAAAGGGGTGTTTGGTTTAGGATTGTTTGACCTCTAAAAGTCAAAATGGTAAGTGCTAATTGCTTAAGTCAGGTTAAGAATCGTTTTAATAAGTTTTTAAAGAATTTTCAAACATTAGTTTTTAAAAAGCAAAAAGTTATGGCTTATTTTAAGTGATCTTGCACCAGGGGAACTTCTCCTCTTTCTTTGGTTGCTAAAATTTAATCCAAGCTTTCATAAGCTTGGTTTTTGAGTGATTTGTGTTTAAACACACTCAATAAGAGTGTTTTGTGCAGGTTTACCTCTTAAGGTAACCTGCACTTGTGGTTTGCTTACTTGGTCAATTGCATCAGGTAGGTATAAGATAAAAACCCATTATAGTTTAAAATTTAAGCTAGTAAAATTAGGTTTTAAGTTTTGAAAATTGGTGCACAACTAGATTTAAGGTAGTACCTAATCTGTTTTAGCTTAATTTAGGGTAAAGAGCTTAATTGCTTATTTGTTTTTAGCTGTCAAAACTAGCTTAAGTCATTTTCTTAAACTTTTCAAAAACAAAAAAAAAATAGAACAGGTAGCCTTTTTAATTAGCTTTTTAATTAAGTTCCTAAGTTTCAAAATGGTTTTCAAAAGCCTTTTTAAGTAGCTTTTTGGTCATACTTTAAGTAGGTATAGAGCTTATAAGCATAAGGATCCGTTAGTGTGCTTATTTTTAAGCACAAAGTAGCCCCTTTGTCTGTTTGATCACCGGTACTAACTCTTAAGTTAGTACTGTTGGGTATAAGTTAGTACTGGTAGGCTTGTTTGAGCTTATTCCTTTTCACAATCAGCTTATTAGGGAAGATTTAGCCTAGGGTTAGCTTATTTAGTGTAGGAATAGCTTATTTAGGTGATTAGCTTATTAGTTCTTAAAAATTTGTTAAAAAAGCCAAAAAAGAGTTTAAGTGTAACTGTCATCTTACTTAGCTTATTTCTAGCTTATTCAGTGCTTATAAAATATAGTTGCCTTTGTTAAAGTTGCTTAGTTATAACTTATTTACAACTTTGCTTTTCAAAGTTTTGCTAAAAAGCAAAAAGGGGAAACGTGGAAGCAGGGGTAAGCCTAGACTCGAACCCCCGACCTCTACCCATCTCAACCCCTTATAACACCCGCACACTACCATCTGCCCTTGGGACTTTTTCATTCATACTTCGCACAATTTAATATATAACCCATCTTTCTCTTTTATTTTCATTAAGCACTTCGAGTGGCTTTTTCCCGGCTTATCGGCTTAAGCTCCCATCGAGCTTATATTTTTCCCACAATCTTTATAGTATTACCCACTTTTAGTAATTTTTTAGAAATTTAGTTTCGTAGTTTAGTATTTTTAGTTAATTAAATTAGTTTTAAACTTTAAAAATTCATAAAAAATACAAAAATAATCAAAAAAATATATATCTTTTTTAGAAAATTTTATTTTATCACATAGTTACTAGGAAAATTAGTTTTACTCTCGTAGGGTAATTTTTGCAAAATCTCATTTTCTAAAGAACGGGATTCGTTCCCGTTCTCGTTTTTGAGTTTCCGAGTTCGTTTTAGCTTCGTTTTAGGTCTAGTCTTCTTTGTTCTTACTTTTTAGTCATATAAAACTTATAAAAACCAAAAAAATAATGTTAGGATTTATTTTCGATAATTTAGGTTTTTAAGTCGCATTTTACATTCCCGTTTTAGGTTTTAGGCTTAAAATTGCTTTAGTCTTAGGATTTCCCTTACTTGTTTTTGCATATTATTAGTAGTTATAGAAAACCAAACCAAAAATCTTTTTACCCATTCGAAACGCGCGATCACGGACTTAACCGATTCTCAATTCACACCTCGTCGAGGAATAACGACCCGGGAGGTTTCTGAGACAACTTTGGTTAGAAGTTTGTTTCTAGAACCCGACGGAAAATACTTACTATACTATTACTGATTAATCCTTATGCTATATTTTATGTATACATATTCGGGTGGATCATGATGCAATGAAATTATGGGTAACGGCTAAACAAGCAATAATTGATGGTTTTCTTAACTTAAATACTAATGTCAACCAAACAACGTATGTTTGGTCCACTCCTCATGGGCTGCCCGGTTCTTACATATGTGTTACCGCACATTGGATTGAACCCAGTACTTGGTAAATGATGAAGCGGGTCATTGCATTCAAAGACTTTCTGGTTCCCCACACGGGTAGTGCTTTAGCTAGAATGTTGAGAAAAACGTTTGTCAATTTTAATTTGGAAGATAAAATTATGTCAATTACGTTGGATAATGCTAGCAACAACACATCAGCAATTGGTAAACTACAATTAAAATACGAACCACCAATGGATGGTAGGTTTTATCATAGTCGTTGTGTTGCACACATCATTAACTTGGTTGTGCAAGATGGTTTAGCGGTGCCCGTGATTAATGAAGTCAAAGAGTCTTTTAAAACAATGTTAAAAGATGTATTTAAATCGGGTGGTAAAAACCATCAACGTTATAGTAAAATCTGTGACGAAGCGGGGAAACCTTGTTTATCATCTAATTGGGACGTTCCGACAAGATGGAAATCCACTTATCATATGTTCAATGTGGTTTAAAACAAAGATCTACTTTGATGTATTTTGATGACCTTTTGGCTAGTAAGGGTAGGTGTAATCATTTTTTGGCTGAGAATTGGGTTACTATTGAAAGTTTATCCTAAGTACTTGAAGTGTTTAACAATGCCACAAAAAATTTATCAGGGGTTTACTACCCAACATCTTCATTGGTACTTCAACAAATTTTCTTCATGAGTAACAAATTAACCAAATATGAACTTAATGAGGGTATATTTCCAAGTATGGTTAAACCAATGAAGCAAAAAACTTAAGAAGTATTTTCAAAAAATGCCACCGATAATTACTTGTACGGCCGCTTTAAAGCCATGTTTTTAATGTACACGGGGTAGAGTTACTCATCGAGTCGATAAGTACGGATTTAGAGTTTTTTGACGATGGTCATGTAACTAAGGCAAAAAATGGTTCACCGACTCTTTAGAAGGTGTGTAAAATATTTATTATGCAAAATATGGTAACCCAACAACAACTTAATCAAATAGTGGGGCTTCTTCATCGAGGACGAGTGGCGGGAATCAAATGAGCCGGTTGCTAAACCGGTTGAAAGAACATACAAACAAAAAGGCAATGAGTGATCCTTCATTGTCCTCCGAATATAGCGGTATGTCCATTCGGATTTTGTCACACATCTTGAAAACAATGAGTTTGCAACTTTTGATCTCTTGGGTTTTTGGAAAGCAAAGGAATCAATATTTCTCGTTCTATCCCGCATGGCCATGGATATAATAAGTGTACAAGCTACTTCGGTAGCTTCTGAATCCGTATTTTCAACAAGTAGGAGGGTGTTGTCAATTCGAAGAACAAGACTCACTCCGGAATCTTTAGAGATGTGTATGTGTTTAAATGATCACTTGGACGCTCAAGAGCGTAAAGAAGACAAATCCGGTCTTGAAAACCCCGTAGACTTTATAAAATGGAGCATGCATGTATAACACCCCCAAAATCTGGTATGCAGCGGAATGATAACAATGGGGTGCTACGTCAAAGTACAACAATCAAGATATAGGAAACGACCTTCAATGGACGTTTAAGATAAGATTTTATTCGATGCCATAGCAAAATATCAGAGTTTTTCAGTTATGGTCCCATAATATTAAAGAGTTGTAAACATACTACATACGTTTTTAATTAAACAAAAGCTTCATAATCCCGAAAGATGACATAAGTTTTTATAGATAAAAGTTGCATCGAATTTAAGTAAACACAGAATACATCTTCATTGATATCCGTCACGGCTCCCATTTAACTTATACCTTAGGACCTGAAATTAAACATGCTAAAGGTCAACACAATGGTTGAGTGAATTCATAGGTTTATCAGTAAAAGAGTGGACCACAAGATTTAGGTGATGGTAGACTATGAAACAAATTCAGTAGTCCAAAACATGTATTTTTGCACTAAGCTCATGACCCCGAAGCCTTAACTGTCTTTGCCCCAAAATAAGGTAGGGTGTCTGCCAAAACAGCCTACAAGTTCTCTAAATGTTAAATGCACCATGATCAACTTATGACCAAAAATTCCAGGTGGGGATTGTTAGTCCCGATAGATCTATCCACAACACTAGCGCTCACTATAATAGCAATTGACGGTTCATGATATGGTAGGGACTTAGATGGCAATGTGGTAACTTAGGCAATAATATTCAGGCAATAATCTGAATAGCATACAGTTTAAAACACCCGTGTCCGTAGTAAAACAAGCATGTAATTCCACCCCGTAGAGTTTGTAAAAACAAGTAGAAAGAAATGGGGCTATGAACTAACCTCGAGTTATTGAAGGCAACGACGTAAAACAATTACGGGTACATAAAGCTAGCATCATTACAAAATAATTAGACTCGGAATAACTCATTTACCTGATCAAATAAGCTCACGGAGTCTGTAAATGCGTATACCCTTTTGATATTACTTCGTGTAGCTTCTGCCAAACAATCCATCAACACCAAATAATCCGCAACCGATTCATCAACAAAAAACTCAAGCTTTTTTGCACTTGAATCAAAGGAACTTTGTAAACTCTTCCAACACCACCCCAATACCAGAAACATCAAAATCACTATTTCCATATTCTGAAATCGACGCACCTTTAAAAAACATTCGTACCAAAAACTCATCCAAATAATCATCAAAAATCCCATTCTTTAATCCTTGTTTCATCATTTCTTTCCTATCAAGTTCCTCCTCACCTGCACAACAACTTCTAAACTCATCTTTGTCTTCTTCTAACTTCATTTCCATTAAAACACTTCTTTCCTCCATTCAAATGATCAAATTCAGTAACCTTAGAACCTAAATAAAAATATATATATTAGATTATGAACACAACCCATTAAAACCAAATTTAATTTATGCCAAAAACAACATTTTTAGTCTAAAAATTACCAAAAAAGAACAGCTAATTAAACAAATTTCCAAATTTAAACAATACCCAGATCAGAAAAGCTTCCAAAATAAAAACCCATCTTCAAATCAATAAACAAATTTAAGCATAAAGATTCAGTTTTTATACAAATTCAAACAAACCCAGATCACAAAAGCTGACCACCCATTTGCTTACCACGAAAGCATGCATTCGCACAACACCAAATAACAATGAATTAGAAAAACAGAGGCACAAATTTTACCCAAAACTAACAGATTTGACAAAACTCCTATATTTTACAAAACCCCCAACTTTAAAAAAAAACCCTAATTTCAAAATTCTACAAAATTAACTATACAAAACTCGAAACCATAACAAAAAATCAACAAATCTAACCTTTTGTTGCTAATGGAAAAAGCGTTGGTGAGAGGACCAATATTCTTGATGAGAGCGGTGGGTTATGGTGGCAGTGTGTGTTTTTAATGTTCTGTATGTGTTGGATTGAAAAAGATGAGAACACGTGTCTATTATAAGACTAAATATAAATGCTTGGGTCGGGTAGAAGGTCGGGTCAGGTGCAATGAGGAGGGCAGGTCGGGCCAGGTTGAAAACATTAAATTCTAACCCAGCGCAACTAATTGTATGGTTTTATAATTAAAATCTAACTGCAGTACATAATCATATAGCAAAAAATAACAATAACAAATTCATGTAAGATTGTACCTGCCCGAATCTTTTTCTTTCTGATAATATTCGACCCGCTACCCCACTTTCTAATAACAAATTCATGTAAGATTGTACCTGCCCGGATCTTTTTCTTTCTGATAATATTCGACCCGCTCCCTCAGTTTCTATTTGTTTTTTACTTTTTCCCAATTTAAATGTTCTCTTGTTTTTAGTTTTTAACACAATACGGAGTATTTTGTTTAAGACTTCGTTTTGCGGTGGGGTGTTTGTCAACGCAACGTTTTTTTTATTAAATGTAGCTAAGATGCATTTTGTAAGGTATAAAAGAATATAAATGCAAAAAAATTTTTGTCATCATTGTTGTTTAAGCAAAATCCCGTAAGTATGAGTGATTAAGCTTTAGCTCCTTCGGAGGTCTGAGCGACTCCTTCGTACCCAAGCTGAAAATAAGAGAGAAAATCGTTAACTCGCCCAAATTTTGAGTCTGAAACCAACCTCCGGCGTGAGAGTAAGTATTTGTATGTGAGCGAAAAGTGGAGAATAAAGTAAGTATGTTTCGGAGTGTGTGACAGCTTGTCCGTCCCGAGGAGCGGACCTCTACTATTTATAATGTGAGGATTTTACTTGGCGACACAAGAAAGGTGGAGACGAGCTTTGTCGTCTTGGAGCAGCGAGGAGATCGATGAATGAGTACTTCCCTTGTAATCGATGGTTCAGTTTTCGTGACATGACACGCGGCTGTTGTGCTCTAAGCGTCGTACTTCTTAGTACACTGTCAATATAGTTAGTCTAACCAGCCCTGATGCTACTGACTCCAGACGTGGTTTATCCTCCGATCGCCCAGCTACTCCGGAGTACCGTTCCAACATCAACACGTTTTGTGTTATAAATCTAATTTTGCGTAAGTTAACAAGATTGTCTCTCCGGAGGAGACTGTACCTCATCATGTCCCACCAGTCTAGTATTAACATGTTGCTTAACTTGTTATTGCTAGACTATGAGAGCATTTCTTCATCGGAGGTGGTTCTATCGGAGCTTAGTGCTTTCGTATGAAGACAATGGTAATAAATGGGCTATAAATAAGTCATGTGAACCAAGCTGGTCAGGTTTAAACTAGATCGGCGTAGCCCCTTCTTTCTGCACCAAGTATGTCATATGGCGTGGGTGGAAAGAGCGAGCCGTTTTGAGATCCGGGAAGGTGTCTTTGTAATGCATATAACCACATACCTGATTATATTTCTTTGGGAGGCCGGCTAGCACATAGTGAACCACATCTTCATCACTAACGGGTGAATCAAGGCTGGCTAAAATAGTCAT
Source organism: Tanacetum coccineum (assembly GCA_026074375.1). Taxonomy (NCBI): domain Eukaryota; kingdom Viridiplantae; phylum Streptophyta; class Magnoliopsida; order Asterales; family Asteraceae; genus Tanacetum; species Tanacetum coccineum. The sequence goes on along the minus strand of BQNB010047521.1, from coordinate 19,800 downwards.
AATAGACTCAATCTTCTGTTATCGTCGGGTGATGTTGCCAGGCCAAGATCCGAGTGTTAGAAACTACATTCGGACAAAAATGTAGATGAAGAAGATCATCATCATCATCGCCTATGGTAAAAAAAAATACTGTAATAGTTTGAGTTGCTTGTAGCCCCGGGCTAGAAACCAAGAATGTATATTATCCAGTTTTTTTTACTAAAAATAAATCTCAGATGTGCAAACGCATAAATGCTACTACGAAATACTTGTCATGGCTGAAAACACATTCCAGGAGTGGTTGCCACTGCACGGCCAAGAAACATGCCATGGCTGCAACCACATTAAAGTTGTGGTCACCGCACCAAGAAACATGCATTATTATTAATTAAACTATACATATGTTGTATTCATCCATGGGGGAACACGTTAGAACAACATTATTATCATCAGCAACCGTTGTTAGCAAACGACGCGCATAAAGGAACCAATTATCACCCCATCATTAGCAAAGGATGCTGTAAGCATAAGAGAAAGATGTTATGAGCGTGAGGAAAGCGTGATATGTGACATTTCAATATTAATGTATAGAAGGCTCAGACAGGCTAATAACACGTACGTCATGGTTGCGACCGTAAAAAGTCCCCTGCCAAGATAATATTTGAATAATTATTCCATAACTAAAACTGAAAAACACATACAAAACTTTAAAGTTGCTTTAGCTATGTCATCGTCAGTTGGTAAAAAAATGTCAAAGTGTGCGTGTGACTAAAACTTACCATATAATATGTTTTAGTCTTATATTACGTTTTCAAAGTAACAGTACTGATTATTTAAACACGTGCGGTACTTTAATTTCGACTTGTGAACGTAAAAAATTCCTATAAAACACAACTACTTTTACCGGTTCTAAGGTATCGTTAAAGTTTACTTTTTCTTTTAGGGGTGAATACAATTTCATTCAGAGAGGGGATACTATTAAACTATTTTACTTTCAATTCATCAATTTATTTAAACTAATTTATAAGCAGCTCAAATATATATTTGTTTCTGTTTATACTAATTTTGTTCAAATTCTTGCTAAAAATTTGAGCAATTTTAAAAATAAAGCTAAATTTAACATATCAAAACTATAAAACTAAAAGCTTATCATAAATCATTTTCGACCAAATAAATTGTATTTAAATACTGGCTAAAACTGATATTTTACATTTCAATAATTATTTTCGTTGTTTTAATATGCTATATTTAGTTTTATTCCCATTGATGGATTAGAAAAACAAGTTTAATAGTTGGGTTACTTTTTAAGACATAATTTTTAGTGATGTGAGAAATTATTTTTGATTAAGTTATAACTTTCGAGTTATAGAATGAAAACATGTCGTGACAACACTTTCTACTATAACATTATGCTAATCAGATACTTTACCTTGAGTAGATGTTGATGTTAAACCAACCATACGATAACCACACCATGACACCAACCATACGATAACCACACCATGATCACACCTAGCGGTGTAAGTCGGGTCGGATTGGTCGGGGTTCGGGTCAATTCGGGATACTTTACCTTAAGTAGGTGTTGATGTTAGAACCTTCTCAATTCGGGTTCGGGTCAATTCAGGTAATTGGAAACTCGGGGTACTTGGGTTCGGGTCAATTCGGGTTCGGGTCAACCTGAATATGAGTAAAATGATAAAAAAAAATTGTCTATTTTTGTAAGTTTTCATTGATAAGGTATAAATAATACAAAAAAAAAAAATTTATTTTGGTCAATCAGTTAACCTGGACTTGAGTTAGGCAATAACATTTTACCCGAACCCAACCCTATTTAGCATTCGGGTCAATTCAGGTTGACCCGAATAAGTTTTTTGACCCGAGTAACCCGACCCGAATATGCTTATTCGGGTTCGGGCCGGATTTTTTTACACCTCTAATCACACCTTATGACTATTACCCATTCTTAAAGCTAAAAGATTGAAACAAAGAAATATAGTCCAATTACATAAAATTCATAGTTATTTGCTAATGCACCAAAAAGTATATTCGAGTCAAAATAATTCCAAAACGAACATTTTATGTAATAATGGTGATCAAAACATTTAATAACAGCTTGATGAAGATCATAAATAATTATTAAGCACGATTTAAGTATATTTTTCTATCTATTCGAGATTTATTGTTTTACAAAGACTATGAGCTTTGAATCGAAATGTATTTGATTAATTGGAGTATTAATTTAGAACCTTCTACAAACTAAACCTGGAAAACTTTATCAAAAGTTTAAAGTTTGAAGCCATGTCTTCGTCAGTTGGTAAAAATAGACCAAAAGTTACCCCAAAGTAATGGTGTTGATTATTTAAACACGGTTACTTCAATTTCGATTTCTGAACGTAAAAGCGACTTTCACCGACTCCTTCTTGAACTTCAAGTAAAATTACATCACGGTTACTTCAATTTCGATTTGTGAACGTAAATAATAATTCTTATAAAACACAACTACTTTCACCGACTCCATGAACTTCCAGTAAAATACATCAAATTTTTATTTGTGTGTGTATGTTTATAAACTAATATAGCATACAGTATTTAACGACCATAATATCTTGCATGCATGAAGAAAAATGTATTAAAAAGAAAAGTATAGTTTCGAATTATGTGAACTAAATAGAAGCATAAGAATAAGAAGTAAAGAAAGTTTTTTCTTTCGAATATGTTCGTTCACACTTGTAATATAGTATAGCTTTAAGAGCCCTACACTTACGCCAATTGACAATTTCACATCTCTTAGTGTTTCAAAACTTCAAACTTTACCTGCCAAAAACCCTTGAATTTCTTATGAAACGCTCATTACTAAATGATAAATAATGTTGTAGTCTTTTTCATTTCACTTTATTCAAGGTATTTGGTCAAGTATCAAACTATCTTTTTATCACAATCACACGTTCCTGCATTTACACCTTTTATATATTTCATCCTAGAACCATAACCATCTCTGTATATATACTTTGTGTGTAGAATTTGTGATAAATATTCCAAAACAAACATCGAAAACTTATAGAAGAACACGAAAAATATTTCATATAACAAAGAAATGGATAACAAATATATATTGATCTTTTCATCATCTTTTGTGTACCTTTTGGTACATCTCAAGAAGTTGGTGAGTTCTATACATGATGTTATAACTTCCACATTATAATTTCTTTATCATTCTTCAATTCTTTATAACCAATATATATTGATGCAATATGTTGTTTATGATTGTGTAGAGGACGAACATGAGTTCACATATGATGTGAAGAGTCCAAACGGACCGTATCACTGGGGAGAAATTCACCCTGAGTGGAGCATGTGTAATCAAGGAGACTTGCAATTTCCGATTGATCTCACGCATAAAAGGGTTCAGACCACTTCACATCTTGGAAGGCTTGATAGAGATTATAAGCCTGCAAACTCGACTCTTGTCAATAGAGGTCACGATATGATGGTATGCATGATTATTTACCAAGTTTTATAATTAAGGTATCAAATCCGAATACCCTCGGACTAATAGTAAATGTGCGACTAACAGTTGAGATGGATCGGGGGAGCAGGACATATGCATATAAACGGAACCGAGTATCAACTTAACCAACGGAACCGAGTACATAGCGTTGGGACGGGTTAAATTTTTCCCGAATATTTTCTTTTTTTGGGACGGTTCGATATCTTTTTATTTGGGCCGATGAATGTAAAAAAGTTGTGAACAATAAAAACTTGACGTGTTTTTTTTGTTAATTTTTTTACGGGATTTTTTGTGTAAGAAAATCGTAAATAGTTAAAAGTTGAGGGACCGTTTTGTATTTTTTTTTACTTTGGGCCAGATTTCAGGCTAATTTTGGGCTAGTTTTTTTTTTTTACTTTGGGCCAGATTTTGGGCCACATTTTATGCGAATTTTAGGCTAGTTTGTCGACAAATGTGTATATTAGTAATAAATTTTTTTATATGGCTTATGTGTTAGGCCTCATGTTTAAAGTGTTGTTTTTTTTTGTTATATTGTTTTTTTTTAATATAATGGGTTGTACGTTTGTGACCATATCGATTATTTTAAAGTTATTAGGTATCGAAGATGTTTCCGCGGGTATTTTTTTATCTGAATAAATCAAAACTTTTGTAATATTTTTTTATTCCATTCCTACTTTGTGCATACAAATTTTATTTTTTTTAGAAAAAAAAAATCGGTCTGGCCCAAAAATGGGAGCCCGTTACTGTAGCAGGTGACCCACTGTCAAAACGACAGTGGATCAGTCACCTAATGTGTATACAAGCAAAAGAACCCGCGCGTTGCGGCGGGGCTAATTTTTTCCCGAATAATTTTTTTTACGTTTTGGGGGTTTTTTTTTGGCGATGCGTTATGGCGGGGTTAATTTTTAATATTTTCTTTTTTTTGTATGATTCGGGGAAAAAAAATTTGGGTTGGGACGGGCTAATTTTTTCCTGAATATTTTCTATTTTTTGAAACGGTTTTGTAAATTTTTTTAGGGGAATTTTTGTGTAAGAAAATCGTAAATAGTTAAAAGGTGAGGGTCCGCTTTGTATTTTATTTTACTTTGGGCCAGATTTTAGGCTATTTTTGGGTTGTTTTTTTTTTGCTAATTTTTTCTCGGATATTTCATTTTTTGTACGATTCGGGGAAATTTTTTTTGTGTTGGGACGAGTTAATTTTTTCCCGAATATTTTCTTTTTTTGGGACGGTTCGATATCTTTTTATTTGGGCCGATGAATGTAAAAAAGTTGTGAACAATAAAAACTTGACGTGTTTTTTTTGTTAATTTTTTACGGGATTTTTTGTGTAAGAAAATCGTAAATAGTTAAAAGGTGAGGGTCCGTTTTGTATTTTTTTTTTCTTTGGGCCAGATTTTAGGTTCCTTTTTGTACGATAACGGGGAAAAATTTTTTTGCTTTGGGAGAAATTTTTTTCCCGAATATTTTCTTTTTTTGGGACGGTTCGATATCTTTTTATTTGGGCCGATGAATGTAAAAAAGTTGTGAACAATAAAAACTTGACGTGTTTTTTTTGTTAATTTTTTTACGGGATTTTTTGTGTAAGAAAATCGTAAATAGTTAAAAGTTGAGAGACCATTTTGTTTTTTTTTACTTTGGGCCAGATTTTGGGCCAGATTTTATGCGAATTTTAGGCTAGTTTGTCGACAAATGTGTATATTAGTAATAATTTTTTTTATATGGCTTATGTATTAGGCCTCATGTTTAAAGTGTTTTTTTTTGTTATATTGGTTTTTTTTTAATATAATGGGTTGTACGTTTGTGACCATATCGATTATTTTAAAGTTATTAGGTATCGAAGATGTTTCCGCGGGTATTTTTTTTATCTGAATAAATCAAAACTTTTGTAATATTTTTTTTTTCATTCCTACTTTGTGCATACAAATTTTAAAAAAAAAAAAATCAGGCTAGCCTAAAAATGGGAGCCCGTTACTGTAGCGGGTGACCCACTGTCAAAACGACAGTGGATCAGTCACCTAATGTGTATATTTATAATATAGGTAACTAATTAATAACCTAACTCAAGCTTGATAAACTAAAGTAAATTTTGCAAACTATGATTGAAAAAAACAAAACAAGCATTCTTAATTCGAATTCCAAACAGCCCAACACGATATAACCCGCCCCGATGAAACCGAACCAAAAAACTAAATTTCTTAATAAGTCTATTACTATAGTGCATACCCTCTTGCAAAATTCTAGATCCGCCACTGACGTCATATACGTTTTGTTTGATAATATATTCATCATAACCGCAAGTGTTTGTCCAACATACTATAACTACTTAATCTAATAATCTTTATATTCGAATATTTGACATATGATCAGATGGAACCGTATTTTAGAGCATTGGCTTCTACAAAAGATGTCGAAAAAAGCATGTGAATAATTGATCCACGAGAAACTAAAGTTGGAAGCAGAAAATATTTTCGATATATTGGCTCCCTTACCACACCTCCATGCACCCAAAATGTTATTTGGACCATTGTTAACAAGGTAAGATAATCTTTTTACATGGCTCTACAACATTATATGTATTTACATCACTATATGTCAGGTTTATAACTTTTTGTTTTTCAAATATTTATTAGGTGAGAACGGTTTCACGAGAACAACTACATGCAATCCGTGAAGCTGTCCATGATGTAAGTTTGTTAACATTTTATTTTCATTAGGAACTAGTTATCGCACATGACATACAAATTGATTTTACGCGTTGATGTAACAAGAAGCGGAAGCGAATGCAAGGCCGGTACAAGCTTTGAATAACCGTTGGTTGAAGCTTTACAGACCAGAAGATCAACAAAACAACTAAGCTCCTACACGACTTGTAATTGAATTTGTAGAATATTGTCATGCAGGGTATATGATATGATTAAATTTGTTCAGTGCAATCAATAATGAGTTTGCTGTATGGTAGATAATATGTATGTAAAAATGTTACGTTTTGTTTATGAGATAAAAGAAATATATGTTCTTTGGTTTTTACGGTTACAACACGTATATAATAGATATAAGAAATATGGTTTGCATGTTTAGTTGTTCATGGATCCGTGTCCCACATGATTTTTTATAAACTGTTAGTTTGTCTTTTCTATTTTTTTTAACAGCAATTTTATTGAAACAAAACTAACAAAAAGCTAGCAATTACACAGTGACAAGATTCGGTTTTTTAACCCAATCGTACCAACTAAACGACGCATTACATCTATACCTACACCAATGAAAAGACATAGAAACTACATCATCAAAAAACAACGCCTGCGAATGAGGACTTTTCTATTGGTGGCTCCAAGGGCAACTTTTTTTTTTACCTTTTTAAGAACGCCAAATAACTATCACACATATATAACAAATCAATCTCACATGTCTTAAGCAGGACTCGAGCCCACAACCATTTGATTAAGAGGCATTCTCACACATGGGGGTATCATTGGGACACAAGCCTTTAGTTCCAAAGGCATCATTAAGACACACAAATAAGTGACGACATGGAACAATTTTTTAAAAGAGTTTTTTCGATAAATTTATCACTTTATAAAATAGTTAAGTATGACGAATATGGTTGAATCTCACATCTTGCCCAAAACTAGACGAAAACAAACGCACCAATTGTGCTTTAAACCTAACCTGTCGTAGAATGACATACCAAACTTACAAATATTATATAAATTGACCACAAAAATTAATATAAAACCATTAGCAAATATGATTTGCATGTTTGGTTGTGCATGGATTTGTGTCCCACATGATTTTTTATATAGTAACTGTTAGTTGTCTTTTTGTATTGGTGGCTCCAAGGGCATCATTAAGGGGATTTTTTTTTTCTGCCACTAATCCCTCTTATTAGGTGAGTGGTGGGCCTAAACACCTTAGTTCATCTTATTTCATACACACACCAAAACCTCTCTCCACCCATTAAGAGGCTAAATAAGAGGTTCTAACAAAAACCACTTAATTCATATAAAAAAATAAACAAGGCCTAAGACAAACAAATAAGTGACGACATGGAAAACTTATAAAATAAAAGAATAAAAAGTATTTGTTTAAAATTTAAAAATTGAACCAAAATACTTATATTTATAAAGCGCAATGTAATCTATTAACTATTTCAATACTTAATTACAACTTAAACCACTCATCTATACATAAAAAAGTTGCACAAAATAATGCGACGGGTTGCAGAACTGAAGTTGTACAACTCTCATTGGCAGTGCACTTAACCGTTTTATTGTAGTATAGGTAAAACTGGTGGATTGATCGTTCTCTATGGGAATAATGAAGTATGTTCGTAGACGAGTTGATTTAAGAGAGCGAGGGAAGAATATTTTCAGTATATTATGTGTTTTATGAAAGCAAGTAAATTTTCGGGGCTTGATAGAGTTTGTTTTAAGACTAATATTAAACTAAATTTGAAGAAAAGAAAATTAACGAGGATAAGTAAATTGGTGTGATTCACGGGATGTAAAAGCGTATTTACCGAATATGCACTACTCCTTGCTAGCTATCAAATTCTACCTATTGATTGTCACTCATTTGCTTCACCGTGTGTCGAAGATCCTTTTACTAGTTCTAACTAATAGCATGTGATGGCAAGGTTTTGTAACTAATTGCTAAACGGATCGGCATTAGACATGGCGTTATAGCTAGTTACTATATTATTAACTAGAGGGACGTGAGAACTAACTAGTTTGTAGTTTATGAAGCAACTAACTAGAGGGACGGGCTATTAACAAGGCTTCGTATTTTTGTTGGAAGAATGAAACACACACACACAAATCAAACAAAGGGTCAATATGATGATAAGAATAATAAACTAGCAAGTTTCATGCAAAACCTGAGTAAATACTATGTGGATCTAGCCTAACATAGCAATGGAAGAACAAGCACAAGATATAATCAAACAATTAAGGGTAAACATAGTTGATTGACTAAAGAAAATACTTAGGATCTATTTGGTGTGAAGGAATGAAGTAGCGACGAAATAGAATGCACGTCATAATGGAATAAATGAAGTAATAGAATGACGCATTACGATTATAATTTATTTAGTTGTTATGACAGATTGGAATGTAATCAATAATAAAAAGACTACAACAGCCTTTGATGATTTTTTTGGGTAGGTAGTTAATAAAGTGATTTTATGTAATTACGATTCCATTACAATATATAATAAAAAAATAAGGGACACTTAATGAATGAAATAATGGTTTTTGATGAAATGAATGATTTTATCTAATGAGTCATCGCACTCTATAATCGTAAACAAACATAACGTTTTCATTTTGTCGTAATGATCTTTTCCATTCCTACTCATTACGACGTACTAAACGCTACGTTATCTCTTCAATAATTCTTGTGGGCAAAATAGCATAAAAATAGCTAAAATCGTTTAGGGTTTATTTTTCAACAACTCCACACACAAAGTATATATATGAATAAGGCTTGTGACGTCGTTATGTCGTTAATCGACTTAGGGTTTTTGTCCACCGCCATACTATGACGACATCAACTTATGTGTTGTGACGGCATCTATAACACCCTCAATTTAGCGTCATGTCAGCGGAAGGGTCCAATGGTGTTACGTCATAGCACAATAACTCAAATCATAGAAAACGACTCAAAAAGAGGTGTTTTGAGAAAATTTCATTCATTCGAATAATATAAAGTTTACATCACGGGTCCCAATAAGTTTAACAACATCATACAACGTTTTACAAAATATTTTCAAATGAATAATTATTTAGCGGGCCTTCATATCTCCATCGCCGAATTACCTTTAAGGACCTGAGATAAAACATGCTAAAAGTCAACAATAATGTTGAGTGAATCCATAGAGTTTATATATATAAACAATAAAAATAATTTCCGAACACAAGTATCATTTTTCAATATTCATCTGGATACAACGATGTGGCCATACAAAGTTATATCGGGGGATTATTATAAGCCTCATGACATCGAACCTTACCATATATTCAATATAATGCCCACTATACACCCTCGCTATAAGTGTATCTTATTCTCTATACAATGCATCCGTTGTGTCATTTTTCCCGACACAAGACGATAGCTAGTCGTCACGGATCGGAGGTGGTAGCCTCCAAATAGTACTATTTCATGTATAAGCGTATGCCTTTTTCCCGGCAATTAACAATTCATGATTTCCGCGGGTCTTTTATCTAGCGAGTTAAGCTAACTTATAATAATCAAGGCTACTAGCATACATTCGGGTCCCTTGTGTTCTATTTTAAAAACAAGCATGTTATCTCCCTCGCGGGTTTATAAAACAATTAAAGTGTAAAAATGCGAGGCTATGAACTCACTTGATAATATCGGAAGAAAGTAACGGCGATAGACGAACTTGGACGTCGGCACGTAATCACCCGGAACCTATACAAAATGTATGGGTCTTAGGTTTTATATCGGTAAAAATTAATAATGACTCCAAAATAGACAAGTATGTATATGTAGGTATGATGATCAAGTTATAATTGGGTAAGTTAAATCACACTTAAGCTTTCTAAGTAAATTTTAAAGTATAACATTTTTACTAGTTTTATTAATTGTTAAATTTCACTAGTTTTAACCCAATTTTAGTCCAAAGGCCCAATAGGCCCATTTATGAGTCCATTAAAAAAAATTAGTCCATTTTATAAGTCCAAGACCAGATCTTAACCCATTAATTGGGCCCAAGTGGGTTGGGTCCAAAGTTAAGTCCAATAGGTCCATTCATATACATTGGGCCTAATGGCCCAATATGGTCATATAGTCCATTTTAAGCTTATTTATGAGTTTATAGTAAATTTTCGGGTTCTCGATGTCGGGTTAAGTTTATTATCAGTAGGTTCATCATACAAAAGTTCCCAAAAGGGGGTTCTACCACCTCGGGTTTTAGTCGCAAAAACGCTTTACAAATTTTAGTGTTGATATAGACGTAAAAAAATTTATATGTTTATGCTTACAAAAATAGTTGTATCTTTCAAACCATAAATGATATACTTATAAAATTTATATCCCTAGTTTCATTTTTAAATGTACATTATAGATTATAAGTCATTTTTATACTTATTTTAAGTATTTATATACTTAAGGTCCAATTTCTACACAATTGTCAAGTTGATAAAATTGACTGAAATTTTAGGTTCACCATTTTTGATGCCATTTTCAAACCATAAGGAATTGGTGGACTATCCAACTAGATTAGATTCTACATAAGTTTAGCTACAACCCATAGTTTTACCTTTTTAGTCAACTCAGTCCACAAATGTCACTTTTAAACACGTCTTTACAGTAAGGTCAGAACTGATGTCATTTGGTAAAATGGTCATAACTAACTCAATTTTTACTTTCCATTGAGTATCCAATTTGCTACTTGCTCACAAGACATATGTCTACAATCCTAATCAATCAAATCAAGTCCAAAACTTATGTAAAAATCCAGAACTTACTGTTAACAACAGCCCTAAATTTTCAATGATTTCTAGCAAGTTTTAATAATTGATTTAGTCATTTCTTACCTAGATCTACACATGCATGCTACTTTTTATTACTTGATCATCAAAGTACAATACATGTACATACATATAATGAAATAGAAATAAAATGATAACAAAACTTATGAAGGTTTTACCACAAGAAAATGTAGACAAGATCAAAATGATCAAAATAAGAACAAGCTTGATGAAGGCTTCAATCCCAAGCTTAAACTCCACCCAAAATACTTTTGTTCACCATTTTCCTTACTCAAATATCTTGTATAAACCTTCTTATAACTTCAGCCCTAACTTATAGAAAAACTTCTTGGAAAAATCTCTTCTTGATCACTTCCAAAACATAGAAACCATACTAGGTAGTCATATTCACTAGTAGGTTATTAGAGATTAGGAAAAAATTTATAAGATTGGTGTTGTGGTGGTCCTAGCTCACGGCAAGGAGAGAGCAAGGACTTATTTTTTTTTTACTATGAGAAAATGATAAGGAAAGAATTGATTTTATAAAAGTTATACATGCAATGCTAGAATAAAAATCAAGACAAGTGTCTTGATTTTTATCCTCCTTATGCTACGCCTCAAATGAGGTGTTTTTACAAGATTTTATGTTTTATGAATAGTAATTATAATGTTTAGGGTATAAATTTTAAGATAGGTAGGTAGTTTTGAGGCTAACGGGTATAAACGTAAAATAAAACGAAAGTTAAGGCGAAACCACGAAGTAAAAACGAACAAGTTAAAAATAGTTCTACCAAAATCGTGATACTTTTCTGAAAATTTTAAATTACATACGGTTCGAGACAAATAATAATTATAAACATTGATCGTAATAATTTTTACGTAAAATACCAAAAATGCACGTAATATGAAAAATAAAAACGAATGCAACAAAAATATTTCAACGGCATTTTGGAAATGTAAGCGTCGATACTTAACGTAGAATTCGTCGGTTCTTCATAAACGTCGCGTAAATTACAATTGTAGGCCCCAATTTTTTCCCGGTTAGTCGTGAGTTCATATCTCAATATAAAAATAAAAATTATAATTAATACTCAAGAATAAAATAACGACATGAAATTGACGGATTGTCACACTCACGCACAAAAAAGGGTATAAAAACGAACACAAAACCTTCACAAACACCCCATGGCTCTTGATACCAATTGTAGAATAATCTTAACACAAGAATGGATTGATTCACTTAGAGTTTTAAAGAGAGAAAGAGATGGTTGGATGAACACTTAGAGAGGGAAAGAAAAATACTAATATTAGCTTAAGTGAAATGTGAAAAATGAACAACCAACACCCTCTCCATGTGTGGAGAGGGTTTATATATGCCTTACATTAGCCGGCCATGGACCCTTAGTGGAATTATCCATGGGCCTTGAGCCCGGTTAGCTTTCTAACTTAACCTTACAACTTACTACGAGCTACAACTATCTATATTGGAAGTGACTGACACTTTTTTATATTTCTAACAAAACGCGAGGCGCGATGAGAAAGGGAATCATCACAACACATTGGCGTCTATATAGAGAAACTAAAACATGCATAAAATACAAGGAATAGACACGTAGTGTCATGAAAATACCCAAACACATCTGCAAAATCCAAAAGGCATTTGACATTGAAATGAAGGCAGTTTATGCTAACGTCATGACATGCAAACATTCATACATCCTAACAAAGCAAACAATTAACATTCATCATCTAAAACAAATAACGAAATCTAGATAACTAAACTTCGCCAGCTGCCTACGGTCTATCTAGCCACTTTTCCTAACTTTAATCTCATCATGTTGAGTACTTGAAAATGATGCTTATAAGTCAACACAATGGTTGGTGAGAAACATAGGTTTTCAGACACACATATTCAATCATCCCAAAACAATTTATCCAATTACTATGATTATAAAACAATACGTATTGCATGGCAATTATGCTAACTAACATACAAGCTAACATGCAAATCCAAATCAACAATCACAACACATTTGGGTAGGCGTACCCATCCGCTCCAACTATATCAAAATCAACAATCGATGTCCCTTGACATGTCAAACACAGTACATGCAAGTAAAACCACCAACATTGCCATGCCAAACACAGTACATGCAATTCAATCCAATCAATCACTCAGACACCAAGCAGACGACCTCAATCGCTCTTGGATCATACCAAATCCTTTTCCCTCTAGCTCAGGCCATGGATACCCGCAAGTAATCCTCCTGACTAGGCAATAATTCCATCCACTAAACAGGCCATGGGTACCCGCAAGTAACCCTCCTGACTTAGTTCACACATCAATATCACATCACATAACATGTAGCACATAACGCATATCAGTCACATAATAGTCCATGCATTTACACTAACACATAATCACAGCAATTTAAAACTCATTTCAACACTTGCATCATTTCCATCCCAAGTTTAAAACGCAATAAAAAGTGGGACTATGTAACTCACCTGAATGCTCAAAACGCAGCTTCCAATTCCTATCACGCAACTATACAAATAAATAAACACGGTTACACGCGACCAACCTAAAAGCTCTAGTCCATGTAACACACATATGATGGATGTCTAAGGGTTTGATTAACCATCATGGGTCACCCCGACACCATGCCAACCTTAACTACCTCATTAACACATTACACTAGTTGACTACAATTTATTCAAAAATGCAGAATTTTAGTGTATCTTTACTAACTCAAAACCCTTACTTGCTGACCTACATAAATTATACCAAAAATCACCTAAGTTCATTTATGATTTTAATAACTACCTTGTGATTCCCAACTTCTCATTACATGTGAAACTATCCCAAATAAAATCAAACTTTAAAACTGTCCCAATTCGGATCTGATTGCACACTAAAATGTATGGCCCTAATTACCATACTTAGACACAAAATCAGAAGCTATCCTTCTAGGCTTTCTTTATATACATATAGAACCTAATCACTGTAGATTGGCTAACCTTAATTTCACTTTAAGTTAGGGTTTTACCCTCCTAAAACTGACCTAATTATGACCCGTATTTACTGTTTTGACAACTTTTCTTGTAACCAATATTTAACCAACTTACAAAACTCCAAATCATTCAAGGCTAGACTTTTTGAAAAATAGACTCTTTGAACTACAATTTAGGCACTTGAATCATATCAAAACACGTTAACATCTAGATATCATCAGTTGAACACAACCCTAAATTTTGCTCAACTCTAAATCATGTTCTAACGCAAACTCTAACATGCAACATGCATGATCATAACCATAAACTAACCCTAATCATCATACCATCATTAAAGTTCATATATAATCTGTATTTTATGTAAACCCTATATCCATTACATTAATTTGTTACATGGTTTGAAAGATTAAACAAAAAATTAAGATCATACCTAAACCTTCACTTGATTATACTTGAATCACACCTTGAATCTTGATAAAAATTATTTTTTTCTTCTTCTTTTGGGGTTTCGGCCGAACACAGGGAGAGTGGGGGAGAAAAAGTGATTTAAGGTTTTATTGGTTTTGTATTTATATCCTTAGAATCCTAATCATAGTCAAACTTTGTTTCCTTTTTTTTCTTTCTTTAAAACCGGTCGAACAATACCCCTTTATATATTTTTTATTTAATTATTAATTAACTAATTATCTTCATTACCTCAAGTTTTCATAAAAACCTAAGCTAATTTGGGTAAACCTTTTTACATAAACGCAACTTATTAAACTTTCCAAAAATAACTTTTCATTTCACATTTCACTTTCTATATTTAGAAAGTCTACTATAAATATCCAAAATTCACTCACTTCACTTATTTCCATCATGATACATTTCCCATAAACGCTTAACACAAAACCATCCAACTATTGACGTAGCATTGCATGCTAACGCCATTACTTTCCATTATCACTATACGTGAACAAATGGAATACTCATCACCAAACACAAACGCACTCAAAATGAGATGATCATACACCTCAAAATGATATCATGCACCTATTCAAACCACTTAGCACACATATATTACACATAGCACACAAGAAATCACCCACAATAAACTCTTAGCCATTTCTAAAGGTATCACTAACCTGATTAAATCATAGATGTCACAAAACTCATGCCAGTCTCTCAAACTGAAACCCCCCATAAACCTTAGACATAGGATTAACATAGATTAGAACTAACATAGATAACTAAAATACTAGTAGACTTAGGAATTAACGCTCTAGCTCTTAGTGATTGACACCCTACTTACCAACGAAGCTACATCTGACCGGGTACACTGCCCATTAGAGTGTTGTTTTTAGGTATAGTTGAC
The DNA here is from genome assembly GCA_026074375.1 of Tanacetum coccineum. Lineage (NCBI taxonomy): Eukaryota > Viridiplantae > Streptophyta > Magnoliopsida > Asterales > Asteraceae > Tanacetum > Tanacetum coccineum. The sequence goes on along the minus strand of BQNB010047521.1, from coordinate 4,451 downwards.
ATAAAATAAATAGTAAAACTTGATTAGGTAATTAATAACCTACAACGACAAAACATCAAGTTTTTGGTGTCACTGCCGGGGAGTGAAGCTGTATAATTCTTGTTTTATTAGTGTTTTAGCTTAGATTTTGTTTAGTTTAGATTAATTTGCATATTTGTGTGTTTGTTTTTGTGTGTTTGATTTTTTCATTGTATATTTTGCATATTGTGTGTTTGTGTGTTTTCTACAGTCCGCTGTAATTTTTTCTGAGTCGAATACTCAATACGGCGTATTCATCTTCTTGGATACGGCGTATATTTTTTTTCAAGACAATACAGCGTATTCGACACTATCATCAATACGGCGTATTTAGTTTTGCTGAATATGACGTATTAGGCTATTTGGCCGTTTTCTTTCCTAGCGAATTTATTACAGGTTAAAATGGACGACCCCAACATTACTATGGAGGATTATATCAGGCTTGAGGAAGAAAAAACTCGTCGGCGTGGTAAGGTGTATAACTTAAGGTGTAGGTATAATTCGTTCATGATCCAGCCAAACTGGAGGGATCTACCCAGAACCCTCCATTAGATAGAGATAGAAGTCCTAGTATGATTGAAAAAAGGAGTAAGTGAGAATAAGGGAAATAGTGCCGACTGAAATGGAGCTATGTGGGCTGGAATAATCCAACCAGGTACTATCATGAAGTCCGTGAGACTAGAAGGGTTGAAGAATGGAAAAGACTTGTAAGATAAAGGGTGAAAAGAAGAAGCCTCCATACAACCCATAGTCAAAAACGGGCAATGCATAATCTATTCGGTTAATCACAAAGATGATTCTGATATTGAAAGACAAGTCATCATGACCCAGGTGATGCAAGCACACCCCTCTTTAGCCACTCGAAGCTCTCAAAAGATTTCTGTTTCATTTCTCACGGAGTTCAACACATTTCTATCGGCTTCCTCATTCCGAATCGTTGATATTGAAAAAGGTGGCAGTCCGCTCCAGCCTCTGATTACCAAATAACAAATGTGCACTTATAGAGTCTATAGCCAACGAGATCCATCAAAAATCTCACTAGGACACTAATTCCAATATACAAAATGTTGTACATCATTATATACCATTTGTATCCAGTAAGTCCTACCATATCCTTGTGATAATTGCCAAACTTCAAGTGATACTCTTTAGTATTCACGTGACGAAGGAAATCCTTCTGAGCCAACGTCAAACAAGCTCTTGTAGGTGACTTGCGAGATTCTATATAATCCAACTTGTGTCAACTGGAAAGAAAACGATGGTTGGCGATTCTACATGCATCAAACTTTTTCCAATAATATGAATTGAAACGACTCAATCACAAGATAGTAACTATCTGATACACTTTACGTGTTGACTGCTTTGGACAGCTCCGGTAACGAACCGGCTAGTAGCCGCTGCCGGAAACCAGTCAAGAGATTCTTTTGAATTCTAACCTAGATCACAGGGCAGTATTTATACTGATTAACGAGGAACCGTGGTTATTGCAACTGTATTCGACGAAGTGACAAAGACACTTTCGTCCATATATGTTTTTTATCGCTAACCTATACTTGTAGGTTTACCGACGTTGCAGCTTCTATCCAGGACGAGTCCAAGATCAAGACCTCATCGCACAATCCACAGAAGATTCATTCATGATGAAAGCTCGACACAATCAAAGTCTTCCGCAATCTCTGATGAACACGCACTTCCTCATAAGAACATTTTCTGGTTCAAGTAATCATGTTAAAAGAAAATGTTGAGGGAGATTGTTAGCAAGCTTTCAAGATCTTGAGCATGAGGGTGGAGTCACAAGATCGCAAGGCGGCATAAAGATTCAATGATAAAGATTTAGATATCACAGTAGTCTAGACAATCAAGGCCAAAACAGGATATCCGTATTTTGTCAAAGAATATCAGTTAAAGATCAAGAACCAAATCACAAGCATGCAAACGGATCTCCCAAGGAATTCCCCAGAATACAAGGCTCCAGACTCGTAAGAGATGTCACAAGAAGGATCCACAACTGAATGACCACCCCTTAGGGGGAGATTGTTAGCCATGATTTTATTAATGTGATGGGCATTAAACAATCCCGACCCTTGTATAGGAAAACGTAGTTTTCGGGAATTTTACTTAAGCTAGTTGGGCCTAGTTGTCGGGCTCAAGCCCATTTGTATTATGAACCGGCCCAACACATAAGCCCACTAGAATAAGTCACTCTTGGAACTATATATAGCTCCTCTCCAATGTGGAGAGGGTGTTGCTTCTACATTTTTTCTTTGTGATACAAGTAACCATTTTCTTTGTTTTTTACTTCTCCTCCTAAAAATCTATGTTTTCTTATTTTTTTGTGTTTGAGGTGATGAAATGATATCCTAACAATTACCTCCTGTGCGAGAGATAGAATTCCGCATTGATCTGATTCCAGGTGCGTCGCCAGTTGTTAAATCGCCATACCGATTAGCTCCGTCAGAGATGCTAGAGTTGTCGAACCAACTAAAAGAGCTTCAAGAAAAGGGCTTCATTCGACCTAGTCACTCACCATGGGGAGCACCCGTGCTTTTTGTCAAGAAGAAGGACGGTTCAATGAGAATGTGTATTGACTACAGGGAACTAAACAAGTTGACTATAAAGAACCGTTACCCTCTCCCTAGAATTGAATGACCCTTGGTTTTGACAATTAACACGTTTCGTGTTGGTTTTTCTCCAAGATAGATCTTCGTTCAGGATATCATCAGTTAAGAGTACGAGAAGAAGATATACCGAAAACCGCGTTTAGAACCCGATATGGGCATTTTGAGTTCACAGTCATGCCATTTGGGCTGACGAACGCACCAGCAATCTTTATGGACTTAATGAACCGCGTCTGCAAACCGTATTTGGACAAATCCGTAATTGTGTTCATTGAAGACATCTTAATCTACTCAAAGTCGAGAGAAGAACATGAAGTCCACCTGAAGACGATTCTAGACTTACTCATGAAGGAGAAGTTGTATGCTAAATTTTCAAAGTGCGAATTTTGGTTACAGGAAGTCCAGTACCTAGGACATGTGGTCAACCATGATGGTATCCACGTGGATCCTAGCAAGGTTGAGTCGGTCAAGAACTGGAAGACTCCTGAATCGTCAACTGAAATCCGTTCATTCTTAGGATTGGCGGGTTATTACCGGAGATTTATTGAGAATTTCTCCAAGATCGCCAAGCCCCTCACCCTGTTGACTCAAAAGAATAAGACATATGTGTGGGGCGATGAACAAGATGAAGCTTTCCGCATTCTAAAGGAGAAGCTATGCAATGCTCTAGTGTTAGCACTCCCCGATGGACCAGACGACTTTGTAAGCTATTACAAAAATAAGCTAAAATACTAAAACTAAACTAAGAAAAATAAAAAAAACTCGCTACCAAAAATGTGAGGGGAGGCGTCCATTTATAGCCAAAGAGGAGGGGTGAAAGTGAAAATTCGTCCAATCATTAGGATGTTAATGAGCCAATGATTGCTCATTATCCTATGTCACACGGATTGAGCAATAAAAATAGATGATCCAGCCTTTGTTAGAAGGCCACATGTCCCTCTTGTATGCTTTCATTCAACACAGTTAATATGGGCAGTCAGATCATTTTTTTTGTTCTAACTGCTTTGCAAATTGAATTGTTATACAACTCCTCGCCATGTGTCTTCATTGTATTCGTCCCTTCTCTTCCTAGTGGATTGGCACATGACTTTTTTTGAATTAATATCAAGCTCACGTGAGCTATTATGCTCCATATTCTCAATTTATTTTCCTTCCTTGCGTACAACACCGAAAAGAATTTTGGGCTTTATATAATTTTGTTGGGCCATGATTTAATCTTGGGCTTGGACAAAGGGATAAATATATGGTCAAGCCCGGCCCATAAAATGGGTCACGGGCTGGCCCAATAATATCTGAGGGCACCGTTGGACTCGTATTCTCGCGCTCTTTCCATTCTCGTGCTTGGTTTTGTTCGGTTTTGTCTTTTTTTTCCATTTCTTCAATATTCGTACCTGCACATACACAAACACAAAACAAGCATATATTTGTAATTTTATTAAGTTTTTGGTCTTTTGGGTTCGTTTTTCAAGGTAAAAAGTATGTATAAAATAACAAATACCAAGCAGCGATGGGTATGATGCGATTTGGGTCATTGTGGATAGATTGACCAAGTCGGCTCACTTCTTATCCATTCGTGAAGATTACAAAATGGAAAAGCTGGCAAGGATTTTATCAACGAAATCGTAGCAAGACATGGTGTGCCTGTGTCAATCATTTCAGACCGCGATGGTCGATTCGCGTCACATTAATGACAAGCTCTTCAGGAAGCGTTGGGTACAAAACTACACATGAGTATGGCTTACCACCCTGAGACCGATGGTCAGAGTGAGCGTACTATCCAGACGCTAGAAGATATGCTTCGAGCTTGTGTTATGC
>BQNB010047520.1:6331-43071 GCA_026074375.1 Tanacetum coccineum | reverse complement strand
AGAGACGTCTTTTTTCCTTCGAAACCGATCACATGCTAAGTTGGATGCTATGTAGGTCTTTTTAACGACAAGTACACAATCAATTAGAAAATTTATTCATATAAAAAAAGCAGCCATGTTACGTGGAAAATCTGTGAAAGTATTACAATCAAGTACCGGTCGTTACTCATTATCGCACAAAAAAGATGCAGAGGAATACTTTAAATTAACATAAATTAAAGTAAATCCTCACCATAATTCTGAATTCACAATGATCGCAAAAAAATAGGAATACATTGTCTCAGACTCATCGCAAAAAAACTAGCAGCACACATAATTCTGAATTCATAATTATCGAATATAGAACATTTTTTTTTCGCAAAAAAACTAACAGCACGCATAATTCTGAATTCACAATTATCGAATATAGAACATTTTTTTTTGATGACACAAGGTCCAGTATTGCTTTCTCTTACCGTTGGAATTTTTTCTTTCTTTAGGTATCTGTCTAAATCAGGTCTATAGGATTAAAGTTATAGCTGCACGAGAACTACGAGCGTTCTACCAAGACCAAAAGTGGCGCGTTATGTATCTGTAATCATAAGGCCGCAAGAAACATTGATGCCAGGTCAAAAGAGGAAAATGGGGTCCGACCCTGCAGTTGTGCTAGCTGGAACATCATAAGAGAATGCAGGTGAATCTTCGAGATGCAAGAAGCAAAGTGCAACAAGAGATTGGGAAAATTATAGGAATAATGATGTACAGTAGATAGTTGTAAGAACAGGATATTGTAGAAAGAACTACAAGCAAAACAATGTGCAACAAACGCCGCGGCGCAGCGCGGGTCATCAAACCTCGTTATTTGTAATGCTCGTCCTCCTAAATTCTGAAAGTTTTGGTTTATAGGCCTAAAAAGCGTTATACAGTAATATTGAAAGGACAGAAAGTGATAAGATATCCAACATTTCCATACAATAATGTCAAAAAGATGTTAGACCTATTATCCAACTCGCTATACTTTTTTTACAATGACAAAAAGTCCAAAACTCATCTGAAATTTTGTAATCACATATATTGAACATGTTATTCAACTCCTTAAATTTTGTAAGATAACAAAAATAATACTTTGCTCCGGCGACATCAAATGCAACAACATTTAAATTTGAAAATTCATATTTTAAACCTAACCCAACTCGCTAAAATTTTCAAAATATAATAAAAGAAAAAAGAAGATTGAGAAATCAAATTGATTGTTGCGATGCACACTAGCATTCTAATAATTTGCTCGATCAGAATGGATGTGTGAATGCAACAACAGAATGCTAATCTGAGTTTACGTGAAGCAAGTACATGAGAGAGATAAGCAAGGAAAGTTTCTTTTCTTTGAAATGTGGGACTTTATAAAATGAATAGTCCTGAGAGATCATTCCAGTTCTATTATGGACTTATGGTATACTAATACGAGTATACAACAGTCATACACCACCATCATATACCAGGAACAAGCCAAAATAAGATAGTTTTCGTATTTATAGAGAGGGTGTGCAGCACCGTTATATTGGAACATAACTATACAATATATTATTCCATATTAAACCTGAATTCAAGTAAATGTAACACTCACAAAAAGATAAAAGACTAATAAGCCCGACAACTACAAAAAGATGCCATTAAAAAGTCTTAAGAAAACAAGAAGATCCAATATGCAATTCTAATAAACCCGATATGTATGATCAATAAGTAGTGTTAGCTACCACTTGATAGGAAACATAGAAACTCATACTCAACTAACGAAGAAAGTATCTTGTATATGTTTTCGCCTTTTTGTTTTAACTACTTGTTTCTATAAACATTCAATAATCTGTTGGAATTAGTAGACATTAAGATCATATTAACTATTAATAAATACGAGCACGCAGCGGAAGACTAGCACGTAAGATCATTCACATAGTGATATAAATACCATAATAATAATCAAAACAAAAGCGTACCTTTAGCAAAATTCTTGAATGTAATAAATACAAGATCAATATAAGATCAACACTTCCCGCTCTCTCCTTTGGATTCGTACACACGATTTGTTCTAGCGAATTCACATTAGAATGCAGTGTTCTTTTATAAACAATAAGCAAAACACTTACTTTAAGACTCGATTTAATCAAATCGGTTTTTCTCCCCACTTGGTTGCGTCTATCCGATTGTCTCATACATAGAAGAGGAAGAGATAAAAGAAGTTTTGCGCTTTTAGGTTCATCACCCAAAAGATTTATCCAAAACAATGAGCCTAATTTGTTATATAGGCATCAGCACAATTTTTCAGGACACAAAATTCCCCACCTCACACCATCGACCCATCACCACACTTCAATGCAACACTAAATAACTTTACAACTCACACTCCATCTTGCACATTGCCCTCCCAACCAACCAACCCAAAAATCACTCTGCCACTCTCCCTCGACTTCCCCTCCCGCTCACCCACTCCTAACAACACCCCCACCTCACCTCCCAACCCCCCAATCCTCCTAAAATCCCACCAACTCCTCATCCTTTTTTATGAGGCAAAGCCCGGACCATCCCCCCCCAACCCGGCACCACCAAACCCAAACCCACAAACCCCAATCCGAAAACTTCCCTTTTTCTCCATTATGTAACATTAATCCTTTAATGTTTAACAATTCCGTTAAGTAACTATTTAATAACACCCGTTCTATCTTATTATTCTTAGCACAATAATAAAAAAATTAATTAATTATATTATTGAATCCAAACCGCTATCGTGTGCGTCTCCAATCAGCGCCCGGCGTCAGCATTCCGTACATTTTTTATTTTGTGTACATATACTTGTTCAGATCCTATCGGAACATGTAACAATATATAATATATTACCATTGGTTAACGTCTCACAACACGCCATGGCTTCGCCGATACTCTCGAGTGGATTTCTCCCAAAAATACAATTAAAAAATTGATTTATTCATTCATACAATCACTTGTTATGCTAAATCGCCCTTAGCTAAAATATAATATGGATCCATAGTCATTCTATTTCAAAAAAATTTTGTTTTACTCGTGATTTCAAATTAAATTCCAAGATTTACCACAAATCTAATCGGACAAATCCATATTAACATTTGTGTCCTGGCCAGACACACAACTTGATTAACTTAAGTTGTGGTACGCTACCTATCGACAAATTATTATACTCACAATCCAGTTGAATGAACAAATTCCGACATCTTGACTCACCAAGTATCTTTATTCATCACTATTTCGAATACTTATGAAATTTAGTCATTATGGCTAACTTGCATTTACGGTAGTTTTTTAAGACAGTGATATCAAAAAGGTATCATCTCTCATACATAAACTACTTCGCATCTCAACATCTAAGGATTTAGAAACCGTAACACCTTAACATCATGCTTTAACCTTGACCTGTCGACTGATACTAAAGGTCGTGATACTTTGACCGTGGAGCATTCGTCCTAACATGCAACAATCTCATTTGAATATCGTCACGTGAGATGAGAACCGTTCTTTAATTATCTTCTATCGAATATATCCAACACTACTCAAAATAATTCTTCTAATTCCTATATCTTTCACATTTAATTGATACGACATTAGCACTATTTAGAATAATTTTTTATTCTTGGTTTATAACTTGAAAAAATAGGACCTACTCTTAATCTATAAATGTATACAAGAATCATGATCAATAATTCCTTACTTAATAATAAAATTGTTTAAAAATATCATTGTATACTTTATATAAAAATACAGATTACACTTGTAAAAACTACTACAGCACGAACGAAACCCTTGACTCTCTAGCATGTCGAGTAAGCTTAAAGGAACTGGCTAAGGATTTTCCGAGTAAACGGATCAGACTAGCATTTTCATTGTATGAACGTTTAACAATATCACCTCTCGCCAATTTTAATGCACTCACAAACGAACAAACATCGATATTTTCTTTGAAAGTTGTCTGGACGCCCTTTCAGAATTCCTTGATTCTTTGGAGCTATGATACCTTGCAGAAAAACTGCACAAACACTTCATACTTTATCGGATAGTCATCTTCTGAAGGAACTGATTCCATAGGTTACTCATCATTAAAGAATTCCTTATCTAAAAGCTTCTTTATGCGACTTTCAGAACAGCCAACTATATTATTTTCGCTTAAGCTGGCAATGTTTGCTTACACACTGTCTAAGTAACAGATATCTACTATTATTGGGACACAGGTGCCCATCCAAGTTTTTCCATCTGTACATCATAAAACTGTAGCACCACACTTATACTTCTAAGCAACGAAGAGTTAGTACAAGTCACATTAGCTCTCAAAGATTCACAGATAAGTTTCTATTCTTGACATCTCTATCAGGTCTTGAATCGCATCATCACAATAGACCTAGAACATCTCTAATTCTATAGCATTCGGGCAATAAATAAAGTTTCATCTTGTCTGCTTCTGGAAGGATTAGCCGATCAAAAAATCTCAACACATTTAAGGATCATAGCAACTCGACCACAAAATAGAGGCGTCAAGTTAGCACTATTACTGCAGATATCCATAGGGTACTATAACTATACATCTGAAATATGACAACCTAGCCAGAAGGATCCTTTACATTCCACAGCAAACATGACGAATCTATCCGTTGAGCTTCACACACTACTCAGATTCGCTGATTTAAAATCCGGCTTGTGAATGTTGCCGCCAACGGTCACATCAGGTTCTTGTGCACGCCAACAGGTCCTTGTGCACGCTCACAGGTCCAGTGTGCACCTCAACAGCATACAAATTGGATCCTAACAACCGAAGCATAAGGAAACATTTTGCATACGCCTTCATATTCTGCAATTTAGTTAGCGCATTGAGGATGTTATTTAAAATTGAAGAATAAAACTTTGCATTGGAATGGTGAACCAGCATTTTGAATTACGTCCATTCTAATCTCTTATAAGGATTTTTGGCAAGATAAGCATTTTTGACTAAATCCAATCTACCGCCTCTGATCTATCTCTGTAGATTTTTATTCCCATGAATAAACCGCCCTTCACCTAAATCATTTATCATTAGAAAAACACTACCAATTTAGTCCTTAACGTTTCTATGAAGACTTGGTAAAATGATTTCCCATTAATAAGAAGTCAACAACATAAAAATTTAGTAAAAACGTAACGTTACCTACAACATATCCCAACTATTACTCCCACTAGCCTTTTGATATACACATGGCTCATCAAGATTTTGATGAAAACCAAACTTTTTGATTTCCTCATCAAATCTCTTATTCCAGCTCCTAGATGCTTGCTTAAGTCCATAAATGGATCTTTGAAGCTTACATACTTTACTGGGATGATTAGGATCAATAAAACCTTCAGGTTGTTCCATATAGATTTCTTCTTCTAAGAAACCATTCAAGAACGCGGTTTTAACGTCCATTTGCCAAATCTCATAGTCATAGTACGCCGCTATAGCTATGAGAATTCTAATAGCTCTTATGTCGGCAACAGGTGAAAATGTTTCCTCATAGTCAACACCATAAGTTTGAGTGAAACCCTTTGCAACAAGTCGAGCTTTATAAATGTATACCTTGCCATCCATATCTGTCTTCTTCTTGTAGATCCACTTACTTTTAACAACTTTTGTATTTGGTGGAAGCACTACAAGTTTCCAGACTTTATTAGCATTCATGGATTGCATTTCCTCGTTCATAGCAACAAGCCACTTTTCGAATTCAGGGTCCGATAAAGCTGCTTTATAATTAGCAGGTTCATTAAGATCCCCTAAACTGTGCTCTTCAACTTCAATATTGAAGGACAGTCGATCTGGATCGATCTCTACATTTAGACACAATCGATTAGGAGCTTTATGTGTCCTTACAGATCTATGAACGGGAACAACATCCTCTTCTTGAGAGACAATCAGGGCAAGACTTTCTTCCTCAATAGGATGTTCGCTAGTGTTTTTAGAAGGTAAAATATCCTCATCAACTAATTCTACGTTTCTCCTACTCTCTTTTTGAAGTATGAAATCATTTTCCAAGAAATTTGCATACCTCTCAACAACTATTTTGTTTTCAGGTGGGTAGTAGAAATAGTAACCCATAGTTTCCTTAGGGTATCCTACGAAGATACACTTAACAGATCTTTGTTGAAGTTTATCAGGCGTGTGACGTTTTACATGTGCCTCACATCCCCAGACCTTTAAGTAAGACAAGTTATGAACTTTTCCATGCCATAGTTCATACGGAGTCTTATCTACCTTCTTGGTTGGAACCTGGTATGTGTGTAATTACACATACCTTTTACCTTTAAAATCGACCCTAAATGACCAAAAACGCACATAAATTGCCATAAATATTGAGAATGCGTGCAACAGACTCTAGAGCATAATCCCAAAAGGATAACGGCAAAGTTGTAAGACTCATCATTGATCGAACCATATTTAACAAGGTACGATTACGCCTCTCAGACACACCATTATGTTGTGGCGTGTAAGGAGGTGTAAGCTGTTGAACAATTCCATAAGCCTTTAGATAGTCTTTAAATTCTTGACTAATATATTCACCACCACGATCTGATCGTATGGCCTTAATAGTCTTTCCGAGTTGATTTTCAACTTCATTCTTGAATACCTTAAATGTTTCAAAGACTTCATGTTTATGCTTAAGTAAATAAACATAACCATAACGACTATAATCATCAGTAAAGGTAATGAAGTAACTAGCACCTTTCTTTGACACATGTCTAAGTGGACCACAAACATCAGTATGAATTAATCCAAGTACATCTTTAACTTTCTCAGTTTTATGTGAAAAAGGTTTTCTTGTCATCTTACCAGATATACAGGATACGCATTGATCAAACGGTTCATTATCCGTAGGTTTTAAAAGTCCATCATGTTGCAACTTTTCAATACGTTTCTTGTTTATATGTGCAAGACGACAATGCCAAAGATAAGAAGAATCCAAATTAGGTTTGGTTCTCTTATTGCTAATAGAATATATTGAATTAACGATTGGTAAAGTAGAATCACGCATATCAATTTCATAAATACCATTAACAGTAATAGCATTAAAATAAATCATATTATTCATTGAAACTGATAATCCGAAATCCGTAAAACATTGGGTAAAACCCTTATTAACCAAACGAGAAACTGAAACAACACCCCTAGTTATAGAAGGTGCATAATGACAATTGTCTAAAACAATAATTAAACCATTCGGTAAAACTAAGTCAAAACTTCCAATAGCTTCCACTTCCGCGCGCACACCATTGCCCACGTACAAGTAGAGACTACCACGCTTCAGCTTCTTTGCTCCTCTAAGTCCCTGTTTTGTGTTACAAATGTGAGTACCACAACCAGTGTCATACACCCAGGAATTTTTAGGAAATGCAAATAATTCAATAGTATAAATACCTGAAGAAGTGGATGCAACATTTTGACCTCCAGTTTTCTTCTTCTTTTTCATCAACTCAGCTAGATACACAGGACAGTTCCTTTTCCAATGTCCTTCCTCTTTGCAGTGGTGACATTGTCCATCTTTTGCCGGACGCTCTTTCTTGTAAGGTTGAGGCTTTTTGGGTTTAGTAGGATAAGAGTTTTGAAGACCCTTACCTTTCCCTTTCCCTTTAGCCTTACCTTGCGGTTTATACTTCTGGACTCTACCACCTTGAATTGCCATCACTTGTGGTGTAGAGGAAGCACCAACAATTGGCTGCTTGTTCCTCTTAATGCTTTTCTCAAATTCAATAAGCAATGAATGCACTTCACTTATTGTCTTCTCCATTGATTGCATATTGTAATTTTGCACAAAGGCTTGAAATTCACTTGAAAGTGAATTCAAGATAAAACTGATAGACACTTTATCAGGAAAAGCATAGTTGAGTGTGGCCAATTGATCCAGATAGCTTTTCATCAATAGAACATGATCGCTAACGGATTGTCCCTCTGCCTGCTTACATGAATGGAACATATTCACCAACTCTTGGAGTTCAACACCCGGAGGTTTTCCATACATCTTTTGGAGCTCAGTAACCATCTCCAGAGGAGAGTTATGTTCAAATTGCTGATAGAGTTTTGGAGACATAGTTCCAAGCATCAAACAAGCAACTTCATTGTGACGATAAAAAAGAACAGCCCAATCTGCAAGAGCTTGTGCATCAGCTCCTGCGGCAGGTGCAGGTGGCAAGGCTGTTTCAAAAACATCCTGTAATTTCTCGGTACGCACAACTAGTTTAAGCGCACGAAACCACTCATTAAAATTTGGTCCAGTAAGTTGATGCTTCTCAAGCATTGACCTGAAAGCCGAACTGTTTGTTTTGGTTTGGGCATTGTTGAGTGCCATCTACAAATAAACAAAGTTCACATTAGTATTTTCGATAATACTTTCTTTAAAGAAAATTAAATACCCATGCTTATAAAATAAACAATTAATTTTCGATAAAGCTAGGATCCACCTTGACATAACCACCACCGCATCAGTTGATCTGCTAGTGATGATGGTAATTCAAGGGGTAATTAACGTTTAATAATTGCATCCAATACAACTCCTACATTATGGGACTCAGCTTTATGTACATCACATGTGAACATTCAAACGTGAAAAAGTGAGCATGTTTATCCCATCATATGCCACGAGTTAAGGTCTCACCTATCTTAACTTGATTAAGTCAGTCCAACAAAAACTGTGATTTGTATAGCACTTAACGTCTCACTAATAAGTGTATTATATCACCTTGGGTTACAAAACCATGAATAGGTCTCACTAATCATGGAAGAGTAAGTGCAAGTGTTTTTTCTAGTTGGATGGCAAAAAGACTTAGTTTTTAAAGGGTATATATTTTGACGTGTCAAAACCATGTACAAAGAGCATGCAACATCTTTGTATCATTAATTTATAAAAACTTTACTCGATTAAGTTTTATTAATTAAATTGACGATTCAACATGTTTACTAATCTTAAATGTATCTAATTTTATCATGGGAAAAGATTATAGAATGATTAAAAAATCATTCAAACCCTAGACCATTCGCGACTTCCTATATAATATACAAGGTAAGGAAACTACAACGTAGTCCGGTATTATAGGGTAATGGTATCAACAAAACAAGACCGAAGTCTTGATGAGTCTCCCCGAACCTTATCCTTGCAACTATATAGTACTTTTGCAAATTACGTCATTAATAAAATTCTAAACCTTTAAAGATAGCAAAACACATTATAAACTTGATTCTTGCTAGTCTCGGCGTGAGTATGTTTAAAACCATGTAAGGGTGATTCATTTAAGTGCCACATAAGACCTTGCAAGATTTAGTTTATAATAAATCAAATTTCATATAGTTTTAGTCCGGTTTATTTTTGTTTTCGAAAAACCCTTTGCTTTGATGTACAATACATAACAATTTATCAAAAGCAAACAAAAAACATAAACAACTAAAACATATATCCGATTAACACATTAATCACATACCACATGCATAACCAATTGATGATAACCTAAAATCTATGTGATTTAAATTAAAGACACATAGCATAAAAACTGTCAAAACAATTTAAATTCACTTCAGGTCACGTCAGAGTATAGCTAGATTCTTCTCGAGCCTTAGCTCAAAACTACAAAGTTGTAGATCTAAGAGTCGTGGACCACCCACCAAAATTTCAGATTTTTTCGACATCGGATGAATATATTATGAATTTTTTACTAACAGGTGTCAGAACACTACGAAAAACGAAAAATTCAACTAATACACATCAAGATCCGATTTTTATCATCAATTATGCATGTTTAAAACTTAACAATTATTATACATCCATATATCATATATCTCATGTCATCATCCATGGTAAACTTGCAAGATTCACCATGGATCTCATCAAATTAATTAATAAAGCGAGAAGATTCATATTAACAATTAATACATACCGACTATTAACAATTAAACCACGACATCCATCAAATAAAAATTGCATACATCTTAGGGTTTTGTCTAATTAATTTTATTAACCCTAATTAGGGTTTATGAACACAAGATCATCAAATAAAAATTAAGACAACATCAAAACCAAGCAATTTTTAACATTCTTGATAATAATTATGTAATTTATAGATCTATATGACTGGCTCTAGACGCCACTGTTGGAATTAGTAGACTTAAAGATCATATTAACTATTAATAATACGGGTACGCAGCATCATATAAACACGTATGATCTTCATATAGTCATATAATTAACATAACAAGAAAGTAAAAGAAAACGTGTACCTTTTAGCAATTCTTCAATCAAGAAACAATAAAGATCAAAGTATGATCTCTCTACGGATTTGTAGACAATACGTTCTTAGCAATAGAATATGCTAGTACTAATAGTGTTAAACAATCGCCTTTAGAAAACCTTGAATCAAATCAACACAAGAAACTATGTTTCTTGTTTCCTTGCCGTCGAACAAAGCAAAACCGAACATCCCTATAAATGGTTTCGGTCGATCAAGCACAAAGAGAAAGAAAGAGAGATTTAGGGATATATACAACTAATGAATCCTTAATCTCTATTTATAACATTCTCAATACTTGGTCAACAAGCAAAAGCCCACCTCTTTTGGGTTGGGTTTATTCGGTCGGTTAGAGCAAAAGGGAAAGGGCATAGCCCACTTTCCTTTTTCCCGATTTTCCTTTAAAGTCTTTATTGTTTAACATTTAATTAATTATATCTCAATATATTTAATTAACTATTACCAACGAATTATGTGTGCATCTCCATAGGCTCAAACCGAGACCGGACATATATTATTTATATGTACATTCCTTCAGTTTCGGCTTTAAGAAAAACCATACTAACCGAAACAACTTCACCTTCATTTCTCAACCCCGCCTTAACCAAATCAAACTGCGCACCCCTAAACCTCCTAACGCTCTCAACACTCTTCAACAAATTCTCCATCGCCGTATTATCATACAGCTTCGCCCCATGGCCAGGGGCGCCACTCGCCTTAATCACCAACCACATAGGACACCTCTTAGCGTAAAACAACCTATAAAAATCGTCAGGATTCGCCAACCCTTCATCCAAGACAATTCCTACATTCATTCCCTCAAACTCTTCACTATTCACAAAATTTTCGGCCCCGTCATGCCCACCAATCTTGTTGCACCACGCACAACCTTTTCAGTGTGCGGTTTAAAAGCCCGTGCTTTTATGGCTATGCACGTCTATCCCAGTATTGTGAACGCTCTAGAAATTTGCCTATAATTTCATAGGAAGCGGCCACACTTCCACATTCACGTAGGTGAGTCTATCAAGAGTACTCTTGTAGCTAAATACTCCACTCCAAAAAGAGTATACACGTCATTAAGAGTTTCTATTAACTCGGCCTAATATCGCTTCAGGAATTCATGCCTCACGTTTCTAATAGCATGATCAACTTCGTATCACATCATAATTTGTTGTTACCCATTGAACCTACTGCGTGGGATCTCCACTTTATAGGTTGGGTTACCATCATGTGTGACTCATCATTCTATAGGCATAAGTCCCATTCCTTTTGATGTATTAAGGACTTTCTCTCTAGGTAATCCTTTCATCAAAGGATCAGTGCGTACATGATCTACTCTAATTGTTCCTGTAGTTAGGAACTCTCTCTAATAGTATTATGTTTTCGACGTATTTGTCATTTCTTACCATTGTAATAACGGTTCTGAACTTTGGCAATAGCCGCGGTACTATCACAGTGGATCAACACAACTGGAATCGGTTTTTCCCATAAAGGGATCTCGGCTAACAAACATCTCAACCAACTTGCTTCTTCATTAGCGGTGGCTAGTGCTATTATTTCAGACTCCATAGATGATTGAGATAAAATTGTTTGTTTCTTAGACTTCCAAGAGACTGCTCCACCGGCTATGCTAAAAATATAGCCGCTAGTAGCTTTGGAATCATCTGACAAAGAGTTTCAATCAGCATCGCTATATCCTTCTAGGACAGCGGGAAACTTATTGTAATGTAATCTAAGGTTCATGGTTCGTTTAAGATACCTTGTAACCCGCTCTATAGCATTCCAATGTTCGATACCATTCCAATGCTCGATACCAGGTCTACTAGTAAACCTGCATAATAATCCCACGACATAAGCTATGTCGGGTCTAGTGCAATCAGTGGCATACCGAAGGTTGCCAATGATGCTCGCATATTCAGATTGTCTAACATTATCACCAGTGTTCTTAATCAATTTGACACTTGGATCGAAAGGTGTACACGCAGGTTTACAATCAAAGTAATTATATTTCTTTAAGATCTTCTCAATATAATGAGATTGGTCTAAGGAAATTCTAGATTTAGACCTAGTAATTTGTATACCTAAGATCACATTTGCTTCTCTTAAATCTTTCATATCAAAGTTTTTGCATAAAATAGATTTCACATCGTTGACCACATGTATATTAGATCCGAAAATGAGTAAATCATCCACATATAAGCATATGATAGTACAACGTCCATTTTCATATTTATAGTATATGCATTTATCACATTCATTTATGCTAAATCCATGTGAAATCACAAGACTATTAAACTTCTCATGCCATTGTTTAGGAGCTTGTTTCAAGCCATACAAGGATTTATCTAGCTTACACACTTTATGTTCTTGACCATGAACTATAAATCCTTCAGGTTGATCCATTTAAAATTCTTCATTTAATTCACCATTCAAAAAATCCGTTTTAACATCCATTTGATGCACAACAAGATCATGTATAGATGCAAGAGCAATAAGCACACGAATAGACGTAATTCTAATAACAGGCGAGTATGTGTCAAAGAAATCTACATTCTCACATTGTTTAAATCCCTTTACAACTAAGCGTACCTTAAACTTAGACTGTACCATCTGGTTAGCTTCTTTTTAAGCACCCATTTGCAACCTATCGTTTTACAACCTGGTGGTAAGTTAACTAGATGTCATGTTCTATTTGATTCAAGAGATTCCATTTCGTCATTAATAGCTTCTTGCCACATATCAACATCTAGAGAAGTTAAGGCTTCTTGCAAGTTAGATGGATCTTCTTCTAATGTGTATGCGCAAAATTCAGGTCCAAAATTTTTATTGATTCTAGCTCTCTTACTTCTTCTAGGTTCATTATCTAAATCATCATGATTTTCGTTCACCCTAATGAAAGGCAAGTTACTAGATGAAGCACCCTCACTATTTGTCGATTTAAAAGGATATTTATGTTCATAAAAATCAGCATCATTCGATTCCAAGATAACGTGAGATTTTAAATCAAAGAACTTATATGTTTTACTATTCAAGGCATAGCCAATAAAGACACATTCATAAGCTCTACTAGCAAGTTTTATCCTTTTTGGGTCGGGAATTCTTACATATGCTAAACAGCCCCAACTTCTAAAATATGACAGATTAGGGGGTTTATTTTTCATAATCTCATATAGAGAAGTTTTACTTTTAGACTTAGGAATTATGTTAAATACGTAACACACGGTCAACAGTATTTACCCCCACCAATGAGAAGCTACACCACAATTTAATAAAGTTGCAACTACTAATTCAGTAAGTGTTCGATTTTTTCTTTCAGCTTTTCCATTCATTTCTGGTGAATAAGGAACAGTTTTTTCATGTACTATTCCATGTGATTATAAAACTGAATAAAGATAGTTGAATCATACTCGGTGCCTCTACCACTACGAAGTCTTTTTATTTTTCTACTAAATTGGTTCTTAATTTCAGCAACAAACACTTTAAACATATCAAGCGCATCACTTTTATTTTTCATTAGGTAAACAAAAGTGTAATCAGAACAATCATCGATAAAAGTTATGAAGTAACGCTTTTCGTTTCATGTTAAAGTGCCATTAAGTTCACATATATCTGAATGAATTAATTCAAGGGGCTCGGTTTCTCTAATTACATATTTATGAGGCATTTTTTTAATTTTAGCTTGACTACAATATTCACATTTTTCAAAAATCATTCAGTGATAATTTAGGAATTAAACCTAAGTTGCTCATGTTTTTTTATTAATCTTTTGCTCACATGACAAAGTCTAGCATGCCAAATATTAAAAGTGCACAACATGTAAGCAGAAACATTCACTTTATTAACTTCAACATTCAATTTAAACATGCCATCAGTTGCATACCCTTTCCCCACAAACATCCCATTCTTAGTTAAAGTAAACAAATCAGCCCCTATAGTCTGAACGAACCCCGCCTTGTTGAGAAGGTAACCCGAGACCAGATTCTTCCTCATCTCAGGAGTGTGCATAACATCTTAGAGGATCACCGTTTTTCCAGAAGTAAACTTCAATTCTACGTTCCTAATACCAGCAACATTAGTGGTGTGGTGATCTCCCAACAACACTTTCTTGTCCTCAGAAGCAGCCATGTATGTTTTAAACATACTTCGATCATAGCAGACGTGGATTGTAGCACCACAATCTACCCACCACCCTTCTGATCCACCTATAAGGTTAATCTCAGAAATCATAGCTATTAATGGTAGCTCTTCAGTCAGGTTAGCACTTGGAGTAGTGTTTGGCCTGTTCCGACACTTGCGTGCCATATGACCCGGTTTGCCACAATTGTAACAAGTGAACACATCTGAGTCATTCTTAATAGGGGGTTGTTGCTGCTTATATTGGTTCCTTTGCGGATTCCAATTCTGTTGATTGTTTCGAGGTTGATAATTACGGCTTTGGGTCGATTTGCGGTTCTGATTCTTGAAGTTTTTGCCATTTGGTTTCAATACAGCAGTAGATCTTTTGTTAGTGTTGTTGTTATTAGAAGAAAAAGCAAGCACTTCATCTTTCTGGTCTTGTTTACGAGCTTCCTCCTCAATGCGAAGGCGAGTGATCAGACTTTCTAAAGAAAATTCTTTTGTTTTGTGCCTAAGAACATTCTTAAAATCTTTCCAAGACGGAGGTAATTTGTCAATAATAACAGCAACTTGAAATTGTTCGTCTAAAGACATACCTTCAGAGATGATTTCATGAGCTACCTTTTGAAGTTCGTGGGATTGCGCCTCAACTGACTTATCATCAGTCATTTGGAACTTCAGATAGCGGCTCACAACATACTTCTTGGTTCCAGCCTCTTCGGTATCATATTTCTTTTGCAACGCCTCCCATAACTTATGTGCAGTAACATCATCAGAATTATAGTAGTCATAGAGATCATCAGACAACCCATTGAGAATGAAGTTTGTGGAAACCGTAGAGGGGGGTGAATACGTTTCCTTTTAAAAACTTTAAATCTTTTATATCAATTTTTACAAGACTCACTGTCGGCGGTCCCATAAATATATGGGGGCCGCCTAGTACATCAAGGGGCCGCCCTATTTAAAGGGACCGCCTCCAGAAGAGGTTTTCGGACTCGATCATTTGTATCAAATCACCAATCAAGTTTGACGCAATATGAGAAGTGTCGATAATGGATTTAAAATAACTAGCGCATATTCTACCAATATATCCACACTCACAATGTTTACTACAAAGAGCTACAAAACCATGACTAACACAACATACACAACAATGCACACAATCATAAGCACAATGCAAGTGTAAAAGTAAAGCGATAAATGTAAAGACATAAGTAAAGAGAAAGGTAAAAGAAAATGCAAACCGACACGATGATTTATAGTGGTTCGGTCACGAAGCTCCTCTTCGCCCTACTCCACTCCTCGAGTATCCAACTCGAGAGTTACTTCACTAATCAACAAGCTCCCTTTCGGCGGAGAAAACCTTATACCAATGCTTACATTATTTTCCGACACTAAGCTAGATGTCGAGTTCTTCTTCGGGTACAACCAAACCCGTTATGTTTTATGGCCCAACATAACAAACCTTGTGTTTTATGGCCTAAACACATAAACCGCGTCGCTTACATTATTTTCCGACACTAAGCTAGATGTATCAAATGGATGTAAAAAGTATTTTTCTCTATGAGAAGATTGAAGAAGAGGTGTATGTATGTCAACCACCAGGATTTAAAGATCCAAACTTTCCTGATAGAGTATACAAAGTTGAAAAAGTATTGTATGGACTACATCAAGCTCCTAGAGCTTGGTATGAAACCTTGTCAACATATCTGTTGGACAATGGGTTTTAAAGAGGGAAAATTGACAAGACCTTATTCATCAAAAGGCACAAAGGTGATATTTTGCTGGTCCAAGTTTATGTAGATGATATCATCTTTGGTTCAACAAAGAAGAAGCTATGCAATGCATTTGAGAAATTGATGCATGAGAAAGTTCAGATGAGTTCTATGGGAGAACTTACATTCTTCTTGGGATTACAAGTGCAGCAGAAGAAGGATGGCATATTTATTAGTCAAGACTGCAAGCACACCAATGGAAACTCAAAAGCCTCTGCTCAAGGATGAAGATGGTGAAGAAGTGGATGTTCATATGTATATGTTTGTAGTGTGCGCTTGTGCTAGATACCAATTCAATCCAAAAGTTTCACATCTTCATGTTGTGCAAAGGATTTTTAGGTACTTAAAAGGTCAACCAAAATTGGGCCTTTGGTATCTAAAAGTTTCTCCTTTTGATTTGGTAGCATACACTGATAGTGACTATGCTAGAGCAAGCTTGGATAGGAAGTCTACAACAGGAGGTTGTCAATTCCTTGGATCTAGATTAATATCACAGTAATGCAAGAAACAGACAGTGGTTGCAAATTCTATAACAGAAGCTGAGTATGTGGCTGCTTCAAGTTGCTGTGGACAAGTGCTTTGGATTCAGAATGAACTCCTTGATTATAGGTATAATTTTATGCATACCAAGATCTTTGATGACAATAACAATACTATTTGCATAATTAAAAATCCTGTTTTTCATTAAAAAAACAAAGCATATAGAGATCAGACATCATTTTATTAGAGATTGCAATGAAAAGAAATTGATTCAAATAGTCAAAATCCATACTGACAAGAATGTTGCAGATTTGCTTACAAAAGCTTTTGATGTAAGTAGATTTCAACATTTGATTCTAAGTATTGGAATGATAAATCTTTAAATTCTTTTATCTCGTTATGTTTTTGTAGAGTTTTGTATGAATTAGTACTGTTATTCATGTCATTAAAAGTTTCTGCTGTTAAGTATAAGTAGTACTGCTGGTTATACTTAATACTACTGAGTTACAACTGTTAGTTATACTTAATACTGCTAGGTAAAAATAATACTGTGATAATTGTGAAAATTGCTATGGCTTGTGATTTCTTGGTTTCTGACTAACATTTTGCAGGAAAAGCAAAGAAAAATGTTAAATTGATGATGGAAAAGCTTTTTGGAATGGAATTGGAATTAATGCTGGTGACTCAAAGTTAATGCTGCTAGGCATAACTTACTACTGCTGGTTGTAAGTTAATGTTATAGGCATAACTTACTGCTGGGTCACTTAATACTGCTGGTTGAAAGTTAATATTGCTAGGCATAACTAAATACTGCTAGATAAACATTAATGCTGTTGAGGGTATTTTCATAAATACTTTGATTAAGGATTTCAATTAGCCATTTAATCGATTTCATACTTTCGTAAACTCTCTGATCTCAAAGCCTAACTTAATTTTATCATCCATCATCAAAATCCAACATAAATGACGACCCTAAAGTTTGTAGATACTCATAACATGGTCGCATTTTTGTCTAAACCCGCAGAAAGTGATGGGTTTGAACAAATTATAGATTTTCTGAATGCACAACCTGTAAGATATGCATTAACCGTTGATCCCACTATATATATATCTCTTGCATTGAATAATTCTGGTCTACTAGCGTGGTCAAAACTATCAATGGGGAAGTACAGTTGCATGCCCTAGTAGATGACAAGAAGATAATTATCTCTGAAACATCTATGAGAAGAGATCTTAAACTAGAAGATGAGGAAGGTATTGATTGTTTACCAAACGCTAGCAATTCCAACTGATCCCCATCACACACCCACTTTTATTCAACCATCTCTGATAAGGCCTAAATTATACATGTTTTCGGCGGCGTTATTTGCATTTATTTGATCATTTCTCATAAAATTTTGGTACTTAATCAAGTATATTTGCTCTTATATGTTCTAGGTACTTGTCATGGAATAAAACGGAAGAATACACGAAGAATTGAAGCTTAAACAAAGAAATAACTCAAGTTGAATGCTTCCCGACACCTGTTCACTGTTTTGGCCATAACTCGGTCATACGAACTCCGTTTTAGTTGGTTCAAGCGGCCACACAAAGAGAATTCAATTATCTACAACTTTGAGAAAATGCCATCTGCTGTAAATGTCCAAAGTGCGGCGCACAATCCAAAAAGTGCGGCGCACTTCTGGACGTTTTTATTAAGAATTAAATGCCATTAATTAGGACAGCATTTACACCTCAAGTGCGCCGCACTTATTTGTAAAAGATGCGGCTGCTACTTGCCCCGAAATAGCCTATATAAGGCCCCTTTGCCTCTCATATCTCACACAACTCACATACAACTTTCCCATTTCGTTTGGAACCCTTAGAAGGGGTGTTTTTGGAGATAAAGGCCTGAGAACCTTTGATCCAAACCACCTTGATAACACAAATCATCACCCACATTAGAATCACATTTCTTAAAGAAGTTGGATAGTCCTTGGTGATGAGTTCATCATGTTCTTAGGTTTTTGATCCATACAAAGAAGCATAGTTTGTAAGTGTTATTTCGAATCTATAAGCGAATGTGAACAGATTGTTCATAGTTTCTGGATTTGCTTTGAATTAATAAATGTTCTCATGGAAAATTCTTGTAAAATCACCATACTTTGCTCTTGGAATTGGTATGAATCTTGTTACTCTTTTGAATATAATCTTTGTTGAATCCATGATGAATGTTATGTGTTTTGTTACTCTAATCATGGAGTAGTAATCTTATGTTAGTTTGGGTATATCGTGATCTTTGATATGAAGCGTTTGGATATGTGTTTATTAAATTAGTAAAAACATATTTTATACAAGAATATTAGCCTTGAAAAGGGTTCTTTATACAAGTGTTCTATCAATCCATCTAATATATTGATTATAATAACTTATAAAGGCCGAAAGGATTTGTTGTTATTAAAACGATATAATCACTATGTATATTAAAAGGCCAAAAGGATTTAAACTTGTGATATAACTCAATTATAAACTTAAAACACTAATCCAAACACATCATTATGCTAAGTGAATCATTTCCGAAATATATATATAAAAAAAAAAAACAAACATTACTAATCATTTGCTTGCATCATCCTTTATTGCTTTCGTTGCAATATTCGATAAATGCACATCCGGTGGTTAATTTAATACTTGACCATCAGCTAACCCTTAGTACCTAAATTACAAATTGTGAAGAACTTCAAATCTCGTAGGAACTGGAACGACCTAGACTACCCTAAAGCTATACTATACACGAACGGGGTACACTTCCTGGAGTGTTTGTGTATTTAGTAAAAATCGGTAAGTTTCTAGTATTTATAAAATTTAAAAGGCTTCTCCTCAACCTCAAAAGACACAAAAACCTAGGAAGCCTAAAATAAAGGACACTCAGGTACCTCAGCCTAGTGATCCTAGTGACAGCAGTCGCTAGATGAGGCTGTCCATAAGGAGTTGGGTATCAGTTTGGTGAGGGTTGCCACTACTGCTTCTAGCTTAGAAGCAGAGCAGAACATTGGAAACATAACTAAGACACAATCCAAAGCAACACCTAATGAATCTAGTTCCCTAGGAACTACTTCAGGTGGTGGTCCTAGGTGCCAAGAAACCATGAGGGATACTATTGCTCAAACTAGGTTTGAGAATGTATCTAAACTTTCCAATGATTCACTGCTCGCAAGAGGTAACACACTTCAGAACAAACCGATAGGACTGACCCACCACCTCCTCAAGCTCACTGTAATATCCGGCAATTTTCGGAATTTCAAATGACTATTTTACCTTTTGACTTTTTGGGTCTGACTTGACTTTTTGACTTTTGATCTTTTATTTCACATAAAAAAACGATTACCGCATAACCGGTAAAAGTTTCGGAACAGATTTTAATAATAAATCATATTTATTACTACACATCTCTCAGGTGCAGATTTATTTTTAATTTATTTGACTAGGAAACGAAAAGACATGTTAATTTGAAGTTGACATATAAAAATGACCAGTTAAATCACGTTTTCACGACTCAGACTCTAAACCAATTTGATGTAAAACGACATTCTGAACAACTTTTTAGTTTTGCCCGAGACCTGGAAACGAACAAAAAGTGACCAAAATACCTTGGCAAAATTTTGAAAGCCATACGCAACGTGTACCGGCACGAAAATAATTAAATTATATTTAATTATCACTTTTTATTAAATAAAAATATTTAATAAATTAATTTTCATCTTATTCATAAACGTTTGCTAAAAACGCAAATATTCAGGTTAAAGTTTATTTTAAGGACAAGGTTTATTAATGACTACCAAATAAATAACAAACATTTTAATTTATAAAACGTTTATGAAAACTAGTCATGTAAATACTCATATTTCATGGAAAAATTATTTTAAACGCAACGGCGTAATTATTTATGTGGTACTGTATCTGTTATAGTAGACCCATACAGTAGATATTATTTATGCGGCGAAGCAATAAACACTAAAATCTTTCGGTTCTACATTTACTCCTATATTTTTGGCGATTATTATAAGGATTGAAATGGTCATACATACTTTATAAATCTTTGAAATCCAACATTTACATTTATACTTACAAAACTCTATGAACTCACAAACTTTATGTTGACACTTTTAAGCATGTTTTCTCATGTGAATTAGATGCTTGGCTTACTTGATGTGTATGGTAGTCCTAAATAAGACAAGAATCAATTCATGGATTCTTTTTACATACAAATGCTCAAATCTCTGTTGTATTACTTTTAAGTTTTTCATGTGATGAAAAAAAAAAAAAAAAAAAAAAGAAAAAAGAAAAAAAAAAAAAAAAAAAAAAAAAAAGAAAAAAAAACATTATGGGACACATGTTATATCAATTTCAAGAAAATCAACGAGGTTACTTTTCAAACGACACATTTAGAGGTCGTTCTCTTGTTTCTTGAGCTGTTGTATTATGAAGTAACGCTCCCGGACATATTTCCGCTGCGACACATTTTTGGGGGTGTTACAGATTGGTATCAGAGCCAAGGTTATAGAGAACTAGGTTGCATATTTTACCCTAAACTATAACCGTTTTCACAAACATTGCATCACATCAAACATTTTCAAAGTGCATACACAACAACTTTCGTTACTCTTACATTACGTTGTTTCACTACTATGTGCTTACATGACATACATATATATAACATATATATGCTTACATCCCTTTGCGTATACCGTATAATTATTTATATAAGAGTTATTTATATAAATACCAGAGCATCTTCTTAGACATTATGAGTTGCACAATGTAGTCTCACTGATGTTTCAGACATAATAAGTATAAACAATGGTCTCCCAAGAATATTTTCAAACTTTTATAGGGGAATATCGTGATTACGCGAAGCCGTCATGATTTTTTTGTTTGCATGGGAATTAGTGTATGAAATCTAAGTATTACAAGTCTGTCTGGCGGTGACTTGTAAAAGAGGAATTATAGGAAAATTGCAATATGTTGACTCGTTCGTAATGACCTTTACCTTATTTACTTTAAACCGAGTACTCATTAACTGTCTTGAACTCTATGTCGATTTCCCCTGATTGTTTCACTCACCGTCTCTGAAGACGAGTTTCAAACACTCGTCCCATACTCATTAGAGCACCTACATCGTCATGTCATCTACCACCTTAAAACTTGTGTGTACGGCGTGTTTTGCATCATAAAAAATTATTAAGTATGATGATTTATAATCTCTTTATTTAAAAGGATTGGGACGCCTCTTCATTTAAATAAGAAATTGTAAATCACCGAACCATAAGTTTATCAATTCATTATTTACATAAATTGGGACGCTTCTTTATGCAAATAATAAATTATAAATGAGTGGGCTTAATGGTATCCAATATGACACGAGTATGAACTCCAACCCGACAATCACCGGGTGATCTTTGATATGAAGCGTTTGGATATGTGTTTATTAAATTAGTAAAAACATATTTTATACAAGAATATAGGCTGAAAGGGTTCTTTTATACATGTGTTCTATCAATCCATCTAATATATTGGTTATAATAACTTATAAAGGCCGAAAGGATTTGTTGTTATTAATCGATATAATCACTTGTTATATTTAAAGGCCAAAAGGATTTATAACTTGTGATAACTCTATTTTCTAAACTTATAAACACTATTCCAAACACATCATTATCTAAGTGATCATTTCCTAAACAAACATAACTTAATCATTTACTTGAATCATCCTTTTATTGCTTTCTTTGCAATATTCGATATATGCTCATCTTGGTTAATTTGATACGTGACAATCATCTTAGCCTTAGTACCTTAATTACAAATTGTGAAAACTTCAATTCTCGTGGAACGACCTGGACTTACCTAAAGCTATACTATACACGAACGGGTATACTTCCTCAGTGTTGTGTTTTTAGTAAAAATCGGTATTTCTAGTATTATAAATTTAAAGCTTCTCCTCAACCTCAAAAGACACAAAAACCTAGGAAGCCTAAAAGAAAGGACACTCGGGTACCTCAGCCCAGTGATCCTAGTGACAGAGTCGCAGATGAGGCTGTCCATAAGGAGTTGGGTATCAGTTTGGTGAGGGTTGCCACTACTGCTTCTAGCTTAGAAGCAGAGCAGAACATTGGAAACATAACTAAGACACAATCCAAAGCAACACCTAATGAATCTAGTTCCCTAGGAACTACTTCAGGTGGTGGTCCTAGGTGCCAAGAAACCATGAGGGATACTATTGCTCAAACTAGGTTTGAGAATGTATCTAAACTTTCCAATGATTCACTGCTCGCAAGAGGTAACACACTTCAGAAAAAACCGATAGGACTGACCCACCTCCTCCTCAAGCTCACTGTAACATCCGGCAATTTTCGGAATTTCAAATGACTATTTTACCTTTTGACTTTTTGGGTCTGACTTGACTTTTTGACTTTTGATCTTTTATTTCACATAAAAAAACGATTAGCGCGTAACCGGTAAAAGTTTCGGAACAGATTTTAATAATAAATCATATTTATTACTACACATCTCTCAGGTGCAGATTTATTTTTAATTTATTTGACTAGGAAACGAAAAGACATGTTAATTTGAAGTTGACTTATAAAAACGACCAGTTAAATCACGTTTTCACGACTTCAGACTCTAAAGCAATTTGATGTAAAACGACATTTCGGACAACTTTTTAGTTTTGCCCGAGACCTGGAAACGAACAAAAAGTGACCAAAATACCTTGTCAAAATTTTGAAAGCCGTATGCAACGTATACCGGCACGAAAATAATTTAATTATATTTAATTATCACTTTTTATTAAATAAAAATATTTAATAAATTAATTTTCATCTTATTCATAAATGTTTGCTAAAAACGCAAATATTTAGGTTAAAGTTTATATTAAGGACAAGGTTTATTAATGACTACCAAATAAATAACAAACATTTTAATTTATAAAACGTTTATGAAAACTAGTCATGTAAATACTCATATTTCAAGGAAAAATTATTTTAAACGCAACGGCGTAATTTTCGCGACTTGAATCATCCGTTAACTAGCCCAAACGAGACTCGAATCAATATTTTACAAAAGTTTCTCAAAATTTCACATTTTGGTCCCTCTAGTAATATTTATAATTTATACCCTAAACTATATTTAACTTGCCATTTTTTTAATTCTTCTCTTTATAGTAAACCCAACACATACATATCTCTCTCAACAATACTTTCCGGTGCCACACGGATTTTTCCGGGCCACAGTTTTTTGGCATAACTCCGGCGAGCCCACAACAACCCGAATTTTCTCTCATACTCCATCTCTCACCGATCTACCCAGGACCCCACATAGATCCACCTTCTATATCATCATCTCCTCTTTTCCGGCGTGTTTCCGGCGAGCTCCGATCAACAGCCGGCACACCACCACCGACGCACCATCCTCACTTCTACAGCCCCGACAACCGACACCATATTTACCCCCATCTCCATGCCACCATCCAGATATTCACCTCACCTTCATCACCGCTGCCCAAGTCGCCGCTGCCATCACCCTACACCACACCATCATCATCGTTGCCTCAACACCACAGTCGTCATCATCTCGATAGCATCACCACCATATCACCATCTTCACCACCTCCGCAACCCATTTCCTCCGCACCACCACCATCGTGGTCATTTCCTCCGCACTACCACCTTCTCCTCCATCTCCACATTACCTTGTCACCACCACCATCCTTACCCCCGCTGCCACACCGAACCAACATCATCACCACCTCTATCCAGCCCACCATAGGGTGCGTTGGGTTTGACAGAGACGAACCAAAAGGGTGCGTGCGGCTTTATATAGAAACAAAAGGGTGCGTGTGGTTATATACAGATTAGGGTGCGTTGACTTGTTATTAACGACATAGATAAGGCTGCGTTTTGGTTTGTTATAGCAGAAGGGTGCGTTTGAGGTTTATAACACCATGAGGGGCGTTTGTTTCTGGGTTTATGCAACGCATAGGGTGCGTTTGGTCTAACCCACCAGGGTGCGACTGGTTTGTAAATAAAACCATTAGAGCGCGTTTGGTTTTGGTTCTAACGCCACTAAGGTGCGTGTGGTTTGTATGAACCTCAAGGGTGTGTTCGTTTCACGTTCATCAGCCCACAAGGGCGTTTGGTTTCTGTGGTAAAACCACCATCTAAGGGTGAGTTTGGATCTGGGAATAACACGCCAAAAGGGTGCGTTTGGATCTGGGAATAACACGCCAAAAGGGTGCATTTGGATATGCATACAAGCACCAGCAGAGCGCGTTTGGTTTTGGGTTTAGGCACCAGCAGGGAGCGTTTGGTTTAGGTTATAACAGCGACATGGGTGTTTGGTTTTGGCAGAAACGCAATAAGGGAGCGTTTGGAATAGCAGAAATGCCATAAGGGTGTGTGGTTAATGGTTAAATAAATGTGTCATATATTATTTAGCCTCGCCTAATTATATATATGATCACACGAGTAAATTGCAACACGTATAGATCGAAAAAAAAAGGATAGAGTTATTATAAATTTTAAGTATGTTAATTTGTTAATATTTCAATAATCAGGATAAACAAACGCGGAAACTTACTTGTTTAAATGGGATGAACAATTTTAGCGCAAAAACTGTTCAAGGAACTATATACTATGATTATAAAAATAATTTTTTTATATTTTATAATTGTCAACGAGAAATAACAGCGTTATAACCTTTGTAAAAGCTTTAAAAACATAGTGTACATGATTTATAACCTTAAAACGTACGTTTACTTTTATGTAAGAACTTTTATTTATTTAAGTGGTGATTTTCTAAAACGTGTCGAATTATTTTGTTTAATCATTTACTCACGTTTCTTAAATTAAAATTTGCAATGATATTATTTATTTCAAAGTATTCCTTGATTGTTTGTCTTTTACATAATTCACCTATGAATTATATAATTGTTATTTATCTTCATATGTAAGTTATACGGGATATTTACATACTTCCTGCGTATTAGATCATCATGGATGATTAATTATATGATGCTTTTTGTGATTTATTTATTTAACCAACCACCAAACTATTACAACTTTAAATCTAAATCTTTTTATCAACGTGTCGCGTTGGTGTACTCATTCATCGGAAAACCCAAGTACGTTATCCTAGGCTAGTGGTTCCTAGCCATTAAGATAAACCGCAACTTCTTGGTCGGAGGCCGTTCCAGTTTCGTTTCGTGCTTGTACTCATGTGTTACATTTCCCATCAATCATTTTCATCATCGATGTGTGTTTATAGCCCCTCTTCTTTTGTTTTTTACATTTTCTTTAACAATCTCGGGGGAGAATACATGCTCAATACAACTTATTTACTTGTTCGTTTACAATATCTTTAACATACTATTCTACACACTTGGTTTACATACTTGATTATGCAATTCATTACAAACATAATTACATGGTTGATTATAAACTTGGTTCCATACTTTGTCACATACTATTTGCATACACGTTTACGAAATTTGTGTTACGCATAGACTTATTACAATACTCAAATGTACTTTTATTATATACCATACTATTTTCATACTTATGGATTTTAGTACTCAAAGCTATTTACGAATACAATGGTTAATTTTTATTGGACACACTGTTTTTGGTTATCATCTCTGTTTACTATGTGCCTAAGTACATAATCCCCGCATTGCCCCATTATATGAACTGTTTAATATTCTGACAGGAGGACTGTTGAGGACGTAAGCGCGAGTGTATAAATAGATCTATTTGGGTATTGACATCCCCTGTTCGAGTGAGTAGCTCTCTACTAGAGTTTCGGACAGTACTGAGAACACGAATGAATACATGTCGGACAATTTGGATGTTACGGGTTTGAACATTTAACACGGGCCTTTATTTGCATTAAATTGCATCCATAGATATGCGAGTTCAGTGTCAATGAGCTTAGCGCAACCGTAGATACTTATTTATGTGGTATGTATTGTTATAGTAGGACCGCATACATTTTGGAAAATCAAAACGATATCATTGTCCTTACTACATATTGAACATTATTAATTTCAGAACACTTATTCATATATTTCGGCGAAGCAAATAACACTAAAACTTTTCGGTTCTTCATTTTAGTGTTACTTACTATTTTTGAGCGATTATTATAAAGGACTTGAAAATGGTCTTTATATTACTTTATAAATCTTTGGATTCCAACATTTACATTTTAGCTTACAAAACTTTATTCGAACTCACCAACTTTATTGTTGACACTTTGTTATGCATGTTTTTTCTAGCGTGAATTAGTGCTTGGCTTACTTGATTGCATATGGAGTCTAAAATTTGACAAAGATTTCATTTATGGATCTTCTATTTACTACAAATGATCAACTCGTTGTGGTTATTTTCTACCTTTTCATTGTGATGCTGCAATATAGGACAAATGTAATATCATTTCAAGAACTCAACGTGTGATTACTTCCTTTCAAACGACGCATTTAGAGGTCGTTCTCTTGTATCTTGTGCTGTTGTATTATGAAGTAACGCCCCTGGACACATTTCCGCTGCGACATAATTTTGGGGGTGTTACAGATTGGTATCAGAGCCAAGGTTATAGAGAACTAGGTTGCATATTTTACCCTAGACTATAACCGTTTTCACAAACATTGCATCACATCAAACATTTTCAAAGTGCATACACACTACTTGCTTACTTGCTTACATTACTTGTTACATTATGTGCTTACATGACATACATATATATAACATATATATGCTTACATCCCTTTGCGTATACCGTATAAATTATTTTATATAAGTTCATATTTATTATAAATTTCAGAACATCTTCTTAGACATTGTGAGTTGCACAATGGTCTCACTTCGTTCTCAGACATTATAAGTTAAACAATGGTCTCCAAGAATATTTTTCATAACTTTATACAATATCGTATTACGCGAAAGCCGTCATGATTTTTGTTTGCATGGGATTATGTATGAATCTAAGTATTACAAGTCTTGTATGGGCGGGACTTGTAATAGGAGGATTTATATGATAATTGCTATGTTGACTCGTTCGTAATGACCTTTATCTTATTTACTTTAAACCGAGTACTCATTAACTGTCTTGAACTCTATGTCGATTTCCCCTGATTGTTTCACTCACCGTCTCTGAAGACGAGTTTCAAACACTCGTCCCATACTCATTAGAGCACCTGCATCGTCATGTCATCTACCACCTTGAAAACTTTGTGTGTACGCGTGTTGCATCAGAAATTATTAAGTAGGATGATTTATAATTCTGATGTAAAAGGATTTGGGAGCCTTTTCTGGTTTACATAAAGAAATTGTAAATCTCCGAACCATAAGGTATCAATTCATGTATTTACATAATTTGGGACGATTCTTTTTGCAAATTAATAATTATATAAGATGAGTGGGCTTAATGGTATCGATATGACTCGTAGTCATGAACTCAGACCCGACAATCACCGGAAGTTCGTTTAAAGATGGTCTAGAGACACAATTCATGTCTTAACCACGTTGTGCAGAAACCTTAAGGCCTCACTTAGAGCTACTTATCGCATACTGGAAGGTATTTACTTTTGACAGTTTCTAAGCGTTCTCGACTATTCGTGATAAGTATTTGTGGAGTTATCCGACTTGTGCACACTTGAGATTTGGTGTTGTTCATCCCTCGCACTAACGACTGAAAGTATCTAGTATTCCGCTGCGTCCTTTTCGCATATGCCTCACGCGATGCTTCGCGTGCCATGTGTTGAACTTTTTTTCGTGGGTTTTTGTTTCTCGTTGTCCTCAACTTTCCGTTTATCCCAATCACCATTTGTTAGGATTATTGTCGTTATGGTTGCTGTTGTTGGGTCCTGGAGCGGTCCCAGCTTGCACAACCTTATCCAATAGGTAATGCAACCCCCTTAAACTAGATAAACACCTATCGACGAGAGAGATAGTCGAACTATTCATTTCGGGTCATTAGTGCGAAGACTTAGGTCGCGATACATCCTAGTACTGCCAAGTAAGTTGGGTACTTACATCCATAAGCCTAGTTTGATATTAATCATCAAACATCACAGATATCGAAAACGAGACTCTGTCCCTAAACATTTAAAACCTTATACAAACATACTCACGCGGCTACACTATGCCTTAACTATTAAGAAACTTTCTTTATAACGCAGTTATATCAGTCATAAGATCTGTAATGACATTTTTGAGATACCTATTTTGATGGATTAAATATCCTGGTCAAACCTAGCCAAATTTTTGGTATATTGAGTCGAAACATCGAATTTTGCGGAATAGAGTTATCAGCATCTTGTTTAGAACTGATTTATATAATCTTAAACCTTTTCTTGGTCACACGATCGGTTAATACAAATTAAATCTCGGGACGAGATTTCTTTAAGGGGTAGGTACTGTAACATCCGGCAATTTTCGGAATTTCAAATGACTATTTTACCCTTTGACTTTTTGGGTCTGACTTGACTTTTTGACTTTTGATCTTTTATTTCACATAAAAACGATTACCGCGTAACCGGTAAAAGTTTCGGAACAGATTTTAATAATAAATCATATTTATTACTACACATCTCTCAGGTGCAGATTTATTTTTAATTTATTTGACTAGGAAACGAAAAGACATGTTAATTTGAAGTTGACTTATAAAAACGACCAGTTAAATCACGTTTTCACGACTCAGACTCTAAAGCAATTTGATGTAAAACGACATTCCGGACAACTTTTTAGTTTTGCCCGAGACCTGGAAACGAACAGAAAGTGACCAAAATACCTTGGCAAAATTTTGAAAGCCGTACGCAACGTGTACCGGCACGAAAATAATTAAATTATATTTAATTATCACTTTTTATTAAATAAAAATATTTAATAAATTAATTTTCATCTTATTCATAAACGTTTGCTAAAAACGCAAATATTCAGGTTAAAGTTTATTTTAAGGACAAGGTTTATTAATGACTACCAAATAAATAACAAACATTTTAATTTATAAAACGTTTATGAAAACTAGTCATGTAAATACTCATATTTCATGGAAAAATTATTTTAAACGCAACGGCGTAATTTTCGCGACTTGAATCATCCGTTAACTAGCCCAAACGAGACCCGAACCAATATTTTATAAAAGTTTCCCAAAATTTCACATTTTGGTCCCTCTAGTAATATTTATAATTTATACCCTAAACTATAATTAACTTGCCATTTTTTTATAACTTCTTTTATATATACATATCAAAACATTAGGATTTCATTTTTTATATAAACCAACACATACATATCTCTCTCAACAACTTCCGGCGCCTCATATTTTTCCGGCCACAGTTTCCGGCCAAACTCCGGCGAGCCCACAACCAACCCGATTCGCTCTACTCCACTCCGATCTACCCGACCCACCATAGATCCACCATCTATATCATCATCTCCTCTTTTCCAGCGTTTTTCTGGCGTGTTTCCGGCGAGCTCTGGTCAACAGCCGACACACCACCACCGACGCACCATCCTCACTTCCACAGCCCCGACAACCGACACCATATTTACCCCTATCTCTATGCCACCATCCCATGCCACGCACCACCCGAACCCTCATCTCCCACCTCGACGACCCGCATCACCACCACTCCCACCAGCCACGTCACCAAGGGTGCGTACGGTTTAATGAAAGCACCAAGGGGTGCATTTTGTTGTTATAAACACCCTAAGGGTGCGTCTGATCTTCTGTCACCAACAACGAGGGTGCATTCGGTGTTCATATCAGCCGAAAGGGTGCGTTGGATGGTTATATCACCACCGAGGGTGAGTTAGGATTATGGCAGCACCCCCTCCCCCAAAGGGTGTGTCTGGTCCGTTTGGTTTTTTTCATCATAAAGGGTGCGTTTGGTCGGTCTCAAACCAAAAAGGGTGCGTGCAGCTTTATATAGAAACAAAAGGGTACGTGTGGTTATATATACAGATTCAGAAGGGTGCGTTTGAGGTTTATAACACCACGAGGGGCGTTTGTTTCTGGGTTTATGCAACGCATAGGGTGCGTTTGGTCTAACCCACCAGGGTGCGACTGGTTTGTAAATAAAACCATTAGAGCGCGTTTGGTTTTGGTTCTAACGCCACTAAGGTGCGTGTGGTTTGTATGAACCTCAAGGGTGTGTTCGTTTCACGTTCATCAGCCCACAAGGGCGTTTGGTTTCTGTGGTAAAACCACCATCTAAGGGTGTGTTTGGATCTGGGAATAACACGCCAAAAGGGTGCGTTTGGATCTGGGAATAACACGCCAAAAGGGTGCATTTGGATCTGCATACAAGCACCAGCATAGCGCGTTTGGTTTTGGGTTTAGGCACCAGCAGGGAGCGTTTGGTTTAGGTTATAACAGCGACATGGGTGTTTGGTTTTGGCAGAAACACAATAAGGGAGCGTTTGGAATAGCAGAAATGCCATAAGGGTGTGTTTGGTTTGATATTAATCGGATAAAACAAAAAAAAAAGATTTCATATATATATATATATATATATATATATATATTAAAACCGAATCTAAAATGGTGGTTTAATGGTTAAATAATTATGTTATTTATTATTTTGTTTTGGTGTTTAATGACATATCTAGAGTGTTTGGATTTGGTGATAAAGACTGTTAAGGGGTATGTTTGGATTTGCAACATGGATTGATTCAATTGAAGGAAAATGGTTAACTTTTGTTACTATGGAAAACGTTAAATAAATGAATAGGTCATGCCGAGATTTTTTTTATAAATCGCTACACTGCTTTAAAAACTAATGTACATGATTTATAACCTAAAACGTACGTTTACTTTATGCTAGAACTTTATTTATTAAGTTGATTTCGTCTAAACGGTTCGAATTATTTTGTTTAATCATTTACTCACGTTTCTTAAATAAAATTTGCAAAGTATTATATATTTCAAATTATTCTTCGATTGTCTGTCATAAATATATAAATTCACCATATGAATTATATAATTGCTTATTTTTCATATGTAATATATACGGGATGTATTACATACTCTGCTACATGATTCATCCTATGAATTATATATGCTTTTTGATTTATTTATTTAACCAACCACCAAACTATTACAACTTTAAATCTAAATCTTTTTATCAACGTGTCACGTTGGTGTACTCATTCATCGGAAAACCCAAGTACGTTATCCTAGGCTAGTGGTTCCTAGCGTTAAGAAAAACCGCAACTCTTGTCTGAGTTGTTTCCGTTTTCGTTTAAGTTCTGGCGCTTATATGCGCATTCCCGCCAATCGTTCTTCAACATCGATGTGAGATTAAGCCCTTTTTCACTTGTTTACATTAACTTACAATCTACGGGGAGAATACATGCTCATACACCTTATTTACTTTTCGTTTTACAATATCTTTTACATAGATTCTACACACTTGATTACATACTTGATTTTGCAATTCATTACAAACCAATAACGGGTTGATTACAAACTGGTTTCATACTTTGTCACATACACATTTTGCATACACTTTACGAAATTTTTTACCATACTCCTTTACAAACTCAATTACTATTTATATCACACTCTTTTCTACTTATGTTCAATACTCAAAGTTTTTTTTTTTTTAAAAATTTTTTTTTTTTTTTTGTTTTTTTCTATTTTACGAAGACTAGTTAATTTTTATTGACACAATGTTTCGTTATCATCTCCTGTTAACATGTGCCTAAGTTAACATAACCCACCATTGCCATTATCTTAAACTGTGTAAATTCTTACCAACCGTTAAGGAACCGAATGTAAAATAATCTATTTGGGCTTACATGCCCTACTTCGGTGACAGTAGCTTCTCACAAGTTTTCGAACCGTACGAAAAACACGAATGCATACATGTCGGAACAATTTGGATTTTGCGGGTTTGAACATCTACACGGCCTTTTAATTTGCATAAATTGCTACAAAGAATCGAGCTTCATGTCATGACTTAGCGCAACAGTAGATATGATTTAATGTGGACTGTAGCCGGTTATAGTAGAACCCATACATTTTGGAAAAACAACGAACTCACTGCCATCATTCTACTGATTGAACATTACTAAATTTCTTACACTTTTCATTATATACGCAAAGCAATAAACACTAACTCTTTGGTATCTTACATTTACTCTTACATTTTTGGCGATTATTATAAGGATTGAAATAATCATACATACTTTATAAATCTTTGGATTTCCAACAATTACATAATACTTACAAAACTCTTGAACTCAACAACATTAATTGACACTTTAAGCATGTTATACTCAGTGAATTAATCTGGCTTACTGATTGCAATGGGATCTAATATTGACATATTTCATTTATGGAATTCCTACTTACATACAAAATATCAAATCTCGATGGTTAATTTCAAGCTTTTCAATGTGATGTAATTATGGGACAAATGTTTATAAACAGTTCGAAAGAAACAACGAGAGTTCCCTTTTTCAAACACACATAAAGGTCGTTCTCAGTGTATCTTTGCTATTTATTAATGCAAGTAACCCCCGGACATATTTCCGCTGCGACACATTTTTGGGGGTGTTATATTTTAAACTATGGACACAGTTACTTTACGTTTCCTTTTTCTGATTACGTGTTGCCTGAGTAGCGAATAGACCACTAATGGCCGAATTATCATGAACCGTCAATTGCTTAACCGACTATACTGGTTAAGTAAGCGCGAATGATGTAAATAGATCTATTGGGAGTAATTATCCTTATCCGGGTAAGTAGCGCTTTATTAGTTTCAGAGGTCCCAAACAAACGGATATATACCATGTCGGATTTTCAATAGGTGATCCTGGTCAGATACCTTCAGGGCAAAGTAATTCTATTTGGCATATAAAATGCTTCCTTTTAAATTAAGCTTCGGTGTCATGAGCTTAGTGCAACAGTAAATTTCTTTTTATGTGAAGTTGTATCTCCTATAACTGTCACGTGCGTACCGTAAACTTGTGGTCCACTTTTATATTAAATTCAAACCTATGAATTCACCCAACTTTATGTTGACCGTTTTAGCATGTTTTTCTCAGGTGCTTAGCTATGGATGTCTTGGGTATTGCCTTGCATTGGACCGATTTTCAAGAATTACTATTATCTATGTTAACATCGTTGTCAAACTTTAAAACCTTTTATTTGTTTTCGCATATTATCGTTGGGCCTATGTAAAACTTTAACTATTTTAATTAATGCAACGATGTTGAATTTTTAAACGTACCCTTAGAGGTCATTCTTTGTATCTTGTGTAATGTGTATTATGACGTCACACCCTCGGACACGTGTTTCCGACTAGGCCTCGTTTGAGGGTGTGACAGGTTGCTCCAAACATTCTTCCTTAGTAAGTCACGCAGTCAACATTATATTATTGGTTAAAAGAAAGTGTTTGATGTTTTAATTTGTATTATATTGAATCAGTTGAGTTCAACAAACTTGGTTATGTATATTTGTCTTATATTATTTGTTGTAGTTGCATGATATATTCAAGCTAAAGTGTTCAAGGCAAATTATCAGATATAGGGGTCCATATATTTATCTATCCGATATTTTCTGGTGCAGTGAGTAAATTTATTTTGCGGATTATAATTTACTGTGTACCGAGTATATGGGTTATTTGGTACTTCTGATTAAAACTCACTCATCACTTTAGTTAAAAGAGCAGTTAACATATGCACTTTATCATATGGTTCTGTTGCAAGAATATTGGGTGTATGGATGATGGAAAATAGTGTAAAAAAATAATTACGAATCTATGTACTATCAAGCCACCAAATTCATTTCCATATTGTATAGTTAGAGCATTTAGGATGGTAAAGCAATAGTTGAAAATGATATGTGTGCACTTTTTATTCATGAACGTGCTACTTGCTTCATGCCTCTCATTTCGTAAACAAGTTTTATATACATTGTAAACATGAGCACTTAGTTATATGTGACTTTGTTATAGATCTATTACCAGTTCTCACTATATTTGTATTTATAACATTATTATGATCTAATGTATGTGATAGTTTGGCAAAGATATAGGATAGAGATGTACATGAGAAAATATAAAATACGTCTTCTAATCATATTATCAAATTGTTAATTTTAATATAGTAGCTCGCCCGCCCATCGGGCGAGTCATGAAGTATTTGACATAAGTTTCATGTTCAAGTTTGTTTTTGTATGACGATTATTAAAAGTTAAGCCAAACATTGTCACAGGGTAGTTTGTTTTTACCAAAGCCCGTATTTTCATACGGACAACTATATGTCGTTGTGGCAAGAGTCAAAAGCAAGAAAGGATTGAAGGATCTCTATTGCGACAAAGACGGCAACTATTCAAACTCAACAACAAACCTTTTTTTACCAAGAAGTCTTATGTCGTATTTGAATAGGCAACATTGTTTCTATATACAACATATTCATTATCTTTTGTATAAAACCGACAAGTTAGTTTTGTGCCAGTTTTGTGTTTAGATTTATTTGCGTTTTTCAATATTTATTTACGTCCACTTATAATTATCCATATTATTATGAAGCTTACCCACCCATCGGGCGGGTTATGAAACTAGTTTATACATATAATGCTTGGCTCAAAAATATTCTCTCTTTATGTTTTAAAGTCAAAATCTTTGGATGTTCATTTTTTAAAATACTTCATTGAGCTATTAATATCACGATTTAAAACATAAAAAATCCAAACGATCTATAAAAGATTTTTCTTCTGTCATTTTTCTGTCTAGCGTTCATTTTAAAAATATATAAAATTGTTGAAAATCTCACTAAATACATTTTACACCAATTAAATATCACCAATACTCACTAAAGTCTATTTTCATTAGTTGAAATATAAAGTGAACATTTATTTTATTTAAAATAATAATAACATTTATTTTAGGACAAAGAAAATACTTGATCCATGACCCATGACTAATCCGACCCATTTTAACCCATTGACGTTTTCTAATATGTTTGGATAATACTACTGTAATACACAAGCTAATAAAGTTGGAAAACTCATGTACACAAAATAATCGAACCGATACACGTGGATTGACAAAGGGGCAGCATTTGAACTGCCCATTTCTTACTCTCACATGTGGATCATCGAACCGATACACGTTATCCACATACGTATGTATAGGTTTTGGTTTTTGTGATTAAGAAAGAATGATTAATAAATCAAACAAAACAAATTCACCTCATCTTTTAAGGGTAAAAATTCATTAACAAGAAAACTTAAAATGAGAAGAATGAGAAATAATCATAAACACACATTTGAGATGCATCAACTTAAATTAAATGTATCTTTATTCATTTAGATGCACTCCAATTAGTTTCGAAAATATTTTGAAGTGAAAACGATGCAAAGTGTTACTAGCAACACATTTGACGCGCAAATGACGAAAAATGCATATGATTCACCTAACTTGATGAAATGTATCTAATATATTTATGCGCATCTAATTTTGAGCTGGAAAATATATTATGATTCATCTAAAAGATTAGGGATACATCTAAATCAACTTGATGCATCTAAAATATGTAATTAGAGTTATTTTTCATCCTTTTTATTTTACGTTTTCTTCTTATTTGATCGTAAGTTCATTTTTTAATTCTTAAATTTTAATTTTTCTTTTAAAACATTTGAAAAATATTTTCTTCAGATTTGGAACTGGGTAGGTAAATAGGCCCAACTTTTTAAGCCCACTTGTTTCTTTTTGTCTACAGCTTTTTTTAGATTCTTTTTTCTATATAGACACAGGAGTAGCATTTGAACTGCAAATCAAAATTACAAACCCTAATTGACCTGCAACGGTTATGCAAATTCCCATCTTGAATTGTTCAAATATCAGGTATATTTTTAATATCTTTAATCTTTGTTTATGTTTTTTTTTTCTTTTTAATTACTCAATCAGTTGTTGTGGTTTGCCATAGTAATGCATACACCTAGATCCATAAATGCTTTCATACCTCTTTGTTATTCCAAAACTTATGGTGTGTTTGTTAGGAGGATATGGAATGGTGGTATGGGTGTGAGAATGATAAAATGTGCTTGGTTTGA